>BPVZ01000003.1:5009547-5019703 GCA_020521535.1 Rubroshorea leprosula | reverse complement strand
TCAAACACTTTAGTGGTAGCGATTTCAAAATATATAAATTTATCAAATACCTATATTTAGCGATTTAGGTAAAATCGTTAACCACTAACCCAAAACCGCTATACCAAACGAGTCCTTAGTTGTCTCATTTTTTATTTTAAAAGACATTAAATATGTTATCTTCCGTATTTATAGTCAAGTTGTTGTTGAATCAATCTTTGTGCACGTTAAGATTAATTCCTTTTTAGTTGATCTTAAAAACACACAACTTACATTCATTTGGTGTATTTAAAAAAATAAATTTTATTAGTGCTTGACCAAAGATATTAATATTATATTATTTTAATTTTTACTTATATGAAATAAAATATAGATGAAATAGGGCTTTTTTTATTCGATTTTGATTAATGGTGTAAAAATTAAAAGATAGGCAATAATTATTATATTAAAAAGTATTTTTTTATATCAAATTAAAAATTAAAATATAATCTAAACACTAAAATTAGGAAACTATATTTAATATAAATTCTTTCTATACTCATTTATTAATAGTAATTTAATAATTTTAGTCTTTAAATTACATATTAAATATATAATTCAGACAAAAAACTTAAAATCTTTATTACATTAATTAATAATTATAAATAAATAAAATATCACAACTAAATCATTGCAGGGGAGTACAATAATTGAATATTTTCCCAGATTTACACAGTACCAAGGTCGATAGAAGACCACGGTCCCTATAAACTGTCTTTTTATGTTTGAATCCTACAGCTTTTATTTTTCATTTAAATGATAACTTAATTATTACTACTAAATTATATTAAAGTTTAGTCCTCTGTGTCAAGAGAGTTGTCCTTTTTTTTTTTAAATATTAAATTTATCCTAAATCAATTATTATTTTTTTACTTTAATCTTATTATTATTTGTTTATTTTAATTATTTTAATTAATCATCATATCATAAAAAATATTTCTTTTTTCTTTTTTTATTTTTTATTTTTTAAGGGTACTATAAGTAAGCGAATAAATTATCCTTAAATCTTTGATTTAGAAAAAAAAAGTAAAAAATAACAATTATTTTAGAATAAATGAAGTAAATTTTGAACTCTTAAACCTTAAAGTTTAAATGCTAAAATTTAACTTAGTAATCTTTAATGGAAAAAAAAAAAAAACCTTAGTAATCTTTATATAAATTTTAAGAATCCATAAACTTTAAACACTAAATCCTAAATAGGGGAATCTTTTATTGTTATGTGACCATAACACTAACATATAATATCTCATTATGTGATCATAACCCTAACATGTAATATCTCACATAAAATTGAGCGTGAATTTTTCTACATTTTATGATAAAGTATATAATAAAATAGTTTTCACCTTTTTAAAATTTCTCTTCACTTCTCATGAAATTCAAAGACAAGAATTTCTAATTTAGAATTTAAAACTCTTAATGGTGAAGATATTTCTTGGAGCAAATTGTGAGAGTCCATTATGAATATGAGAGATGCATTATATGCATTATAATTTTAAAATGAGAAATAATACATACACCTTTTAAAGTTACATCCTCTAAAGTTACATCTTCCAAATTTACACACTCCATTACACATTGACAGTTTTTTTTAATGTGCTGTTAACATTGACCATTTCTATTACTTATGCCGTTAAAATTGACGGTTTTTATTATTTCTAATGTTAAAACTAACTGTTTCCATCAATTTTAACAGCATACTAACGGAAACCATCAATGTGTAACGGAGGGTGTGACTTTTGGAGGGTGAATGTATTTGTGTTCTTTTAAAAATTTGTTTTACAATTTAATAGAATATGAACGATAAAACAAAAAACTATAATTTTCTTCTAAAATTTCAAAAAAGTTAAATAAATACCCCAAATATTGGTCCCTAGATGTTGAAAAATTCTCCAATTTAGTCCTAAATTTTTGACGATCTTGAAATGGTCCTTAAAGTTACTTTTTGGCTCATTTTTGTTCTTTCTATTTGCTGAAAAGAAAATGATCGGTACACCTTTTGTTTTAATACATGTAACAATATTTACCGATTCAGTTATTAAAATTTACCTTTGAAAATTTTCCTGTCTTAAATTCAAATTTAAAAATATTAATTTGTTAATGATTGAACCGATGGGTGTTATTAAATATGTTAAATTAGAAGATGTACCAATCATTTTCCTTGTTGAAATTTGACGTGGCCCATTAGTTGGATAGAAAATATCAATCTTTTATGTAAAAAATTTATGTGAAAAATGATAGACCAAATATTTTGCTGAGGTAGATATATATATATATATATATATATTTTGTTGATATGGACATTAGATGTACAAAATTAAGGATCCCACCCTAATTTAAAAATAAACAAACTAATTACAAAACGGAAATTACACATTTAACTTCACTTTCTTCCTTAAACACCTCTTTTTTCCTATCACCCCTCTCCCCCTTCTTCTCTCTTTCCACTCCATCTATAGCATCCCTCTTTGCCCTTCTCTTCTCTATCTTAAATTTTATAAGAACCAAAAGCAAAGACCATAAGAGGAGCAAAAAATTGAACTATAAGTTGTGAATAATATAGCTATTGATTGAACCAAGAAACAATATTATAGGATGCATCTTAAATGACACTAGTGAATCAGTAGCAGTTAAAGTCACAAATAAAAGTAGCACAAGAAACATCTATATATATCAGATAGATCTAACCTAAAGATTTGAGCAAGGAGAATTTCATCCTTAATACAATAACCTTGGTGCTACTCCAAACAATGTCCATATCTACAACATATTCATTTTTCCATTTTATTCAATTTAGTATTTTATCCATGTAGGATTAAAGGGCCCACCTATAGGTCCACATAGAATGGTTGATTGTACAAGTAAATTTTAAATATGCCAAATAAGAAAAAATAATAGTATTTTCCTATCATTTTGAAAATATAAAAAATGAATTACTTGTCAGAAAGTTACATTAGCATTTAATTCACAAAAAGATTAAAGAGGCGTCAAAAAATTATTTTAGGGCTATTTCAATATTTTTTAAAAGTTCAAGAACCAAATAAGTTAAAATCTTAAAGTTCAAAGATCATTTGGGTCTTTTAACCTTTAGAAAAATAGTTTTGAATTCTTTTATCTTCACCTGCCTTTTAAAAACTTGGATAAACTTCGGGTTAGGATACATACCATTAGTACGATTTAATATATTATATAATATGTTTATTAAAATATTATTATTATTTATTTAAAATTAAAAATAAATAAATTTAAAAATATAATTATGTATATAATATGTAAAAATTAATTGAATTAATTATATTTATATTATATTTTAATAACTAAATCAATCATATATAAAAAAATGTATTAAATTAAAAGTGCATCAATTATTTTTTTATAGCAGTAACATTCTATCATTTGGAAATGGTAGAATTTCTCATATTAAAGGCATTATTAAGCAATACACTAGCTGGACTAGAATGAATTTCTTGATCTACAGATTTTTTTGAAAAACGAATCAAAACGAATCTTGTGGTGAAAATTGTACTTATTAGAATTTGAAATGAGAGAAGGTACTAAAACCATTTTTTCATGCTCTAATATACCATATTTTTTTTAGCAACTAAATAAAAATATTTTATTGAATTGGGCCTTTGAGTCCAATTGTTTATTGTCAAACCTTAAGTGTTTAGGTGTAATTAGTTAGGAGTTCGATTCCCACTAACAACTTAAAAAGAAAAAAAAAATCTCCCTCCCACAAATTTCCCCATGTTCAAAAAAAAAAATTTATTAACCACAATGGGTACAAGGATACTTACTCTTGCAACAAAAACTTACTTTTAGTCATTTACCTTAATAAATTCATAGATTTTAGTTTCTCATTTTATATTATGACACTTTTAACCAATCATTTTTATGAATTGAAAAAAATAGTCCTTACTTAATGTCAGTTTATAACGTTTGCTAACTGACTGTTAACATTCCATTAGCTCTGTTTTTGTCCTCATTAACAATTTATCAACTGACTATTAACATTCTGTTAATAGTCAACTGACGAATATTATAACCACACATTGAGTAAGTGTTATTTTCTTCAATTCATATAGGTGAGAGACTAAAAGTGTCATAATATAAGTTGATGGGTTAAAACTTACAAATTTATTAAGGTAAAAGACTAAAGGTAGTTTGCCCACACAGATCTCTAATGTACCATATGTAGTCATGATGTGGTTGACTACCCCTCCTATTGGTTTCATCAAGTTGAACACCGACGGCTCTGCACTTGGTAACTCGGATCTTGCTGATGCGGGTGGAGTGCTTAGAGATGATCTTGGTAGGCGGATCCTGGGGTTCTCCCGTCATGTTGGGCACATCACCAGTTTAGTTGCTGAACTTTGGGCAATTCGATATGGGTTGTCTATTGCCTTAAGCAAAGGTTTTAACAAACTTGTTCTTGAAACTGATTCAAAGGTTGCTATGACTCTGATTGACAAATGTAATTGTGATTATCATTCATTGGGCCACATTCCTGATATGTAGCTCAAACATATACATAGGGAGGCTAATGCTGTTGCAGATCAATTAGCTAAGAAAGAGTCAAGTTTACTAATCATTTTGTTCTGTATTATGATTGTCCTACTGATCTTGGCCATATTTTGTATTCGGATACTATTCGGAATTTATTTCCCAAAACCGTTGTTCCTATCTAAGTTTATATAATCTACTCGTCTATTACCCAAAAAAAAAAAAAAAAAAAAAGAACAAAACAAAAAACAAAAAGTCATAATTTGGTTAAAAATATATGGCTAGCAAATGCGTGACAATAACTGCCATAAATCAAATCCAACTACATGGCAGTTGGATGCTACTCCACCCTCAGGGGCTCCCCTCCCTGCCAATAAGCTTCACTGATTTCAAGTAGCTAGTTGGACCTACATGCATGGCTAGAGGGGCCAAGGCTGCCAGAAAAATCCAAGGGAAGAGATGACCCACCCATTGAATGATTCAGTCTGCTATAATAATCCACCCAGGACCGTAGAGCATTCACTCCTTTCGAAATGTATATTGTATTCTTTGTTTTCTTTTCTTATCTTAAGATCTGGATGCTCCTGAAAACTTGCAACCATGTCTTGCCCTTTGTCCTTAGTCTTCAGATGCTGCAACATTCTTTCTTTCCATCATTTAACCATCCTAATAATTTGTGAAATCATAACCACGCCCTTGTCTCAAAAAAAAAAAATAAAATAAAATAAAAAGAAGAAGAAGAAGAGAGAATCAGACCCTTAATATAAGTATATTGCCAGTTTGCTAGCAGATCTAGCTCCAGCAAGGCGATTGCTACCCTAATTGACAAGGAATGTGTCTGGAAATTTCCAACTAAACACTACTGATTAATGGAGTTCATACATTTCTGCTGTTAATTGGTTGGTTTGATGTCTTTCAATAGTGTATCAAAGCGGAATTTATTTATTGCAAGACCAAAAATCTTTGTGCAAAACTAAATTATGGGTTTATTTGCCAGCTTAGAGTTGAGTTTTTTTATTTGTGCAGAGTGGATGCTCCTCTGTTTTCCGATGCCGTGAATTTGTATTTTATGGTCAAACCTTAAACCCAACCTAATTGACTGAACAATAAATAAAAGCAAATTGTATGCATAATCTTTCTATATATTATCAATGAAAATACAAATTTTTTTGGCTGATTTCATAATGTTCTTTATTGGTTTCCTTATATCCCTTGTCCTACCTTTTGTTCACAAGACCCCATGAACAGGAAAAGATGGCTTTTCCTCTAACTCTACCCTTTTGTCTTCCTTTTGAAATTTTTACTCTCACCGAATATCCCCCTCAATTGATCTACACTTCCTCTGCTCTCATCATGTCTTTTTCTACGGGAAGGTTTTGGCTTGACAGGACTAGCTAGCCGTTTTGATTGATACCTGTGGTGATTGATTTTTAAATTTCTGCACACAGCTTTCTCTGTTGAACCCAGTTTGTGAATGCTTGAAGTGTGTTCATGTCAGCCCTGTAATGCTTCTGTGTGAACTCAAGCAGCATAGGCCATGTAAAATCTGGGTATATTCTGGGGTTCAATGTGTCCACCAGTTCAGTTGGTGGGGTTACAACTTTATCTTCCTTTGGACACAGGAAAAATGCCAGAGATTTTCTTGGAATTTGACTGTTCACCACTGCTCTATGCAAACAACTCTTGTGTCTTCCGTTTGAAAGTGCCTAAAAGAAAAATTAATCCTAAATCATAAGTTCGCATTACTTAAAGTTACGTGCAAAATGTTCAAGCAACAACTAAATCACAAGGGTTTAGAAATTAAAGTGTAGCATATTACCATGAAAGTGTCGCCAATGTTGACTACGAAGGCCTGGAAATTGGGGGCAATTGAGCGCCATTCATTGTCAACGAACACTTGAAGACCACCCACTTGGTCTTGGTGAAGGATGGTTAAGGACGTGGGATCGCAATGAGGTCCTGTTCCTAAAGTCCACTCTGGTTTTTGGCATGGTGGGTAGTAATTCAGCCTCATAATGGAATCATTTTCCTCGAAAACTTTACGGAAATGGGTTCTGCCTACACCGAGACTCATCGCTAGAAGCTCCATGATTCCTAGTGAAAGCTTGCTCATGGCATCGCAATAGTCCTGGTAAACCCTCCTGCAGACCAAAAACATAACAAATTTAGATTTTTTTTCCCTGTAAATCTAACGTTGCAAACCAAAACAATACAATTTGGCTATGGACATAAGAGCAACTTTTTTGGTGTATACCCGTATTGCTTGAATTTATCTCCCATTGTATTGATGAAATAGTCTTGGACAATTCCGACCGAATTTTTCTCAGCTGAATATCGGAAAGAGAGTGTCTCCTTCCACGGCAGCTTGGAGGAGAATCTTCCAGTGAAGCTACTGGAATATCCCCAGTGCTGGCCGAGCTTCCTCTGAGCTTTTTGCTTTTCCCCCAGCGGTAATTCAAAGAACTTATCCATATACCTATGGGCATCGGCGATCAGCTCTGCATCAACCCCATGACTAACAACGAGAAAGAACCCGTGCTTTTGACACGCCTCGCCTACGATCCGTGAGACTTCCATTGCGGCAACGGGGTCACCGGATAGGAAGCCACCTAGGTCAACCAGTGGCACCGGAAGCTCCGGTACATTGACACAAGGCTTCTCATTATCTGGCCATATGAACTGGTCAGGAAGGTTGGATTGATAGCTAAGCACCGAAGCATCAAAGATTAGTGGTTTTTGGTCGTCTTTTTCGTCATGGTGAGGCATAGAGGATGGTATGGTTTTGATGCAATCAGCTGCCATTGCATGGAATGTAATTTCTAAGGCTTACTTAGCAAGATCAAGGTTATATTATATATGAATGATTTGTTGATTTGAATGAAAGAATTTTAATTTTTTTAAAAATAAAATATTGCATTTAAAATTAATAAATGAAAAAGTAAACTTTAAAAAGAATTTAATTTAATTTTTATGAAATATGACATAAATCAATTTTAAATTAATCAAAATTTAATATAACTTTTAAGTATCAAAAGTTAATAAAAGAAAAAAAAAAACTATACTATATTAAGGACCTTTTTAGGGAATTCTAGGCTAAAAGAGCGGTGGGAATGGCATAAGCTTGATAGTTGTGATGAAAGAAAAGCCGAAGGCCGCTTTTATGAAGAAATCGGTGAACAAAATTAGAACTTACAGTGTCTCTGTGAATTTATTTTAATTGCAGAAAAGGGCTTTTAGGAGTGGAAATTCTAGGAGATGGGCTTCAGAAATGGAGAAATTATACTATTTTGACGGGGTGAAGGCTTTTTTTTTTATTAATGTAGTTAGTCAGGATTCAGGAAAGCGTTTTCCAATGGTCTTTTGGCGTTTTATTGGTTGAGGGATTCACTATTGTCACCTGATTAGCCCTCATTGTCTCATCAATGTCCTCTAGTAAGCAAGCTTTTGTGTCCTTGTCGGACCCATGACTCTACATTTGCATCTAAAGGAACAAATCGTACCTAAGAATTATAAGAAGACAAGCTATTTGCCCCCAAAATTTTGAAGATCATGTGAATCTATTAAGAGTTTTGAACGCCCTTGGTCTTGACACCTGTCTTTTCATCTTTCAATCATATGAAAATAAGGGGGACGGACCTACATTGAAAAAAAGTTAAGCATAAAGTTACCTCTCTTTTGAAAAAAATTTGTAAATTTGAAGGCATAGCAATTGTAGACGGCAACCAATAATAGGTCCTGCACAATTTTTTTTTTTTTTTTTTATGTAAATGTAGTAGGTCTTCGTTTAACCCCTGAAAACAAGGTGTTTCACTTAAAATTTTTACTCTTAAAAAAAAAAAAACGTTCACTTTTGTTTTTCCCTTTATTTTGTTTTGGAAATGCGAAAATGAGGGACCCTAGGAGTGCTAGGGGCAGTGTGGCAGTACCGGAGTATTCTGAGTCATCTTCTATTTGCTAGATATTTTTGGGATCAAGGCCAATTAGTAATTCCCTTGGAGTTTATATGGCTTTTTCTTTAGAGTAAAAACGTACTGAAACTATTAATTTGTTGATTTGAGTAGAATAAGATTGTTTTTTTTTTTTTTAAATAAAATTTTAAATTCAAATATTGTGTATGAAAGAATAAATATTAAAAGACATTTTGACTTATGCAGTATTGGCGTAATTCACTTTTAAATTAATTAGGGTCCAATTAATTTTTAAATACCAAAAGATTTAAAAAAAATTACTGAAACTAAATTATTTTAGTTTTTAAATTTTAATTTAGTGTTTTTTTTTTATAAGAAATGGAGAAATATATTGAATAATAAGAAACTATAGTAAAAAACTCCATCACATGGCATATAGCCTAAAGCATGAGAGCCTAAAAAGCAGAAACAGAAGCATAACCTACAACCTAGTAACAAATTTAAACTATACCCATGACGAATATAGACAATTAAGTAAAGAAAACCATATGCAATTAGAGATTGTAATTGTAATCGTTGTATGGGCTAAATAGGGCTACTAATGTAGAAAGGAGGGTCACTATGAGCATCGGAAGTTACTGGATGTTCTCACCTAGTTAACCAGCTTCATGGGGAGAGCAAGGGATTTCGGCAACAAACAGTCCCCAACCCACAAGTTGCCGCCCTATCTATTCATTGAGGAATAATCAACAAGAAGGGGCATGGTCTTCCATCCAAGCCCAAGCACCTCCCTTGACTCCATGAGCTCCCAACCATGGCCCTAATTGTTCCAATCCTCTTTAATCCCATGTGGCTGAAAGTCATTAAGGGAACGTGAGCCCTTTTAGCGACTGGAATAGTGTTCTCCCCTCGCAGAACACCATCAGCTTTCCCGATCGCAATCCTTTCCTCTTGTTTTCGATCGGAAAACCCAATCAATCTCCAATGACAACCACCTGAATCGACAATTACAATAGCTTTCTTAGGGTTCCAGGAAGCCATTAAAACGTTTTGGAGGCCATTAAGGTTGATCCTCCTTCGGGATAGCAATTTCCCAACCACCCATAACTTTTTCACTTTACCATCATCCTGTTTCCAAAACATATGCAGTGGGAGGACCTCGGCTTCGTTCTCCACAATTCAGATTCTGTAGAGCATAAAACCTAAGTCATCTTCCGCCATGATTGGGATGCTGTTACAATGGCGAAACAAGACGAATCTATAAAGATCTGACACTCCTGAACAGATGTGGCGATTTTGCAAAGAGAGGAGAAGCACCAGGTTATGGCGCCCCAATTGGATCGACCGAAAAGCCCTGTCCAAAGACTTGAAACAAAGAGGAAGAAAAGTAGAGAGGCTTCACTGTTGGAGAGAAGTCCCGAAGGAAGAGGCTCGTCAACTCCAAACCCTAGCCGAAGGAGTTTGGAGCACGGGAGTTCTAATTTAGTGTTATTTAAATTTCAATAATCAAAACAAAAAAGAACAATGACAGTGCTATTGGACGAGCTTTAGTAAATGCTCTACCTTTAAGATGGAAAATAGTGGAAAAAAAAATCATAGAACTTGTTAACAGGGACTATCTCGTATTGAGTTAAAGTTGTACTTGTAATTACTATGAAGTGTGGTTGTGGTTGCTAACAATTAATTCATACTAATTTTTTAATCATTATCCTTGTTAAAAAAAAAAA
>BPVZ01000003.1:4993407-5009447 GCA_020521535.1 Rubroshorea leprosula | reverse complement strand
GATTGTGGTTTTTTTAATATTTTATTATAAAAAAATATTATTATATAATGATTATTTTTAAAAAAGTCTCATATATTAAAATAATAATTAAATTATATAAAATATTAATTAAAATTAATTTAATTATAATAAATTAATATTTTTATGAGATACTATGTGAAAAGCGTGGTGGAAAAGTAATCCTAAGTGCAACTTAAATTTAAAAGCTTTCAAGATATTTTTAGAAAGTAAAATAATTAGTATTTTAAATTATAAAAATATACAATTAATTTTGAATACCTTAAATAAAAAAGTTATGAGAACCAAAATTCAACAAAAAGAAAAAAGAGTAAAAAGTACAAGAGAGAAGGACAAAATAGTTGCTGCAAATTACGAAGTCATTATGTCTTCATCATTTGCAAATTGCAATACTTTCTACATCAATTAATCTACAAGAGAAGATAAAAAGGCCAATGATCATTGCCGGATTCTTATTTTTAAGTTAATTTTTATATTAAAAATCATAAATTCAAAATTTGAAATAAGCGAAGAAAAGTTTGACAAAGAAAAAAATTATTTTTTATTATATAATTTATCATTTTATATACTAAAAAAATCATTGACCCGTTTTTAATTATATGAGGTCCTTAAAAAACTTAGACTAAAGAAGATAAATGTGGAAGAATCAGTGTCCCAATTTAAGATCTACGTGGTCCTCAAAAACTTCAATTAGTAAAGATAAATAGCGAATTAGTTACCCAGTTTTAGACTACATTCTATACTCCCTCTGATTCAGTTTACTTGTTACTTTCTTATGTTAAAAAATAATTAATATTTTTTTGAATTTTTCTTTAAATTAGAAATTTAGAAACAATATTTGTATTTATTTATAAAAAAAAAACTTATATCAGTTTCAACTCCTAGAAAAAAAATTAGAGTTTCAACTTGTTTTTGTAAATTGAAAACTGAATTTAAAATTTAAAAATTCACCTTATTAAATATTGATAATTAGGTTTAAAAACTAATTATATATTTTAATATAATCAGTTTCTAAACTAAATTATTAACATTTAGTAAGTTGAATTTCTAAAATTTAAATTGACTTTTAATTAATTGAAACAACGTTGTATAACATTGAGACCTTCATTTTTTGGGAGTGGGTATTAATATATACTATTCTCTTATCTATAATATCCTTAAAGAAGAAATAAAAGATGAAGGAGACTTTTTTTGCTTGGATGATTAATTACAGTAAAGGGATAATAATGGGGTTAAAATAAAAAAAAATATTTGTTTACTTTAAAAGTTGAAGACATAATACTCTTTGTGATTAAATTTTGTTGTCTCACTTTTTAAATAAAGATGGTTTGATTTAATTGTTAAATTTTCTATTTTAATAACAAATTAAATGTTAATATTGTAATTTTATCTATATCTTAAAAGAGAAGAAAATGTGTGAGGATTTTTTCATTTAATTATAAATAAGGGTAAAGATAAAAAGATAAATTTTAATTATTGTAATAAATGAATTTCTCAATAATCATAAATAGATAAACTGGAATAACTAAATTTAATTAAAGAAAAAATTTAATTTGAGATAAATACAAAATTAAAAAATAACAATTATTTTGAAATGGGAGAATAAAATGTTGGCTTCATATTATTATCGGAAAAAGTATAAAATTCATAAAGTGACAACATAATCATTATTTATTAAAATTTTATATATAAGTCGCCGGGAAGTTTGGGAATGTATGTTAATAGAGTAAATTTTGTTTGGGTATATTTTTTTCTTTAAACATCTATTTATAGGTTAATTTTTTATAATTAAATAACAAATATTAGTTATGTTATCAACAACTTCCTTCATTCTAAAATAATTATTGTTTTTATAGTTTGAATTTGTTTCAAATTAATTTTTATTTTTTTATTTTTAAAGGTATACAAATACTATTTTTTTTACTTTAACTATAATATTATCTAATTATTTTAATTAATTATCCTATTATAAAAAGTCAATATTTGTCTTTTATCTTTTTTTTTTAAAGATAATATATGTAAATATATAAATTAATTATGGCTAAACCCTTAATTTGGAGAAAAGGAACAATTATTTTAGGGTAGATGGAGTACTCTTTCAAAATAACTATTATTTTTTGAATTTTTCTTCAAATTAATGACTTTGGACAATTTATCTATTTGCTTATATTACCTTTAAGAAAGACTAAAGGATAAAGAGATATTTTTTGTAATAGGATAATTAATTAAAATAAATGAATAATTATAAGGTTAAAATAAAAAAAATATTTATCTACTTTAAAAAATAAAAAATAATTAATTTAAGACAAATATAAATAAAAAATTAATAATTATTTTGAGATAAAAAATATTAATTAATAACTATTTCTAATAGCTGAACTGAAAAGAGGCTAAATCTTTTTTGAATGAGTAATTCAGAAATCTTGATAGAGGCAATTTTTGTTTTAAAAAGGGGATTTTAATATTTTTAAAAAAATTGACCACACAATTGGAAAACATTTTTTTTAGAATTGTTAAATTTTTTTAATAAATCCAAATAAATACTTAATGTACCTTTTAAAATTTTTAATAAATTTTCAATAAATACTAGAGAAATAGCCGGCTTTAAGATTTTTAATTACTAAAATTTCAAGAATTATAAATAGTTACAAATTGTTGTTCTTATAACCAATGTGTATCAACTCAAAAGACCAATTTAAAAAGTACAAAATGGGTTCTAAATGAACCAACTTAGTGTTAGCAAAAAGAAATTAAGAACATTTATAAAAAATCTAAAAATAAAAGAAAGAGCCACTATGAGAAACCTAAAATATTTTGTGACATTTCTTTTTCAAAAGTTTAAATTACCAAAAAAATTATAAAAATAGTAAGGTAAGAGCCCTTATAGATTTCCCATATATTCATTAATTTAAAAAATTAAACAATTCTAATATGGACAATAAATGATACACTTTTTCGATTCAATATATCTCATAACACACTCATTAAGAATTTATTGTTTTCAAATTTGAATTAAAGATGGGAAACCCAAAAGCTGCAAATTTTAATAGCCGAATCAATGAGTGTTGTAAGGTGTATTGAATTAGAGGATATACCAACTATTTTCCTTTTAATATACACACAATAATGGAGAAAGACTAATTGGGTAAAAATGGTATATAATATAATAATAAATGGAGATGCAAGAAGTGGCTAAGAGAGAATAATGTTGAAAGAACAAGGATAAGAAAATAAAGATTCATAACAAACAAATTATTGATATATAGAGAACATGAGGGCAAATGTAAAGTAAATAGATAAATATAATAATATAAAATGAGAGAATAAGCTAAGAGAATGAGTCTTCAACAAAATTAATGGGAGGTGAAGTATAAGTAAATAAAAAAATACCGAGAGAAAAAAACTAGTGTAAAAAACAATTTTTTATTTTTTTTATAGATAAAGATTTAAAGGAGTGAGTAAAAAAGAATAATAGAAATAGGAGGATAATGGAAGAAAGAATAATAATGAATAAATGACTAATATATAGAGGGAAAATGAGGAAAATAATGTAAGTTTTTTACCTTATATTGATTAAAACTTATAACTTTGTGGATGTATATAAATAATGTATTACATACAGGAAAATGATTGGTGCATATTCAGTTTAACACATTTTCTGATATATTTCTGGTTCAATCATTAAAAATATAATATAAATACAGTCAATTCAGTCAGTTTTTATATTCTATGTGCATTATTGTATTTTTAAACTTATTTGCTTTTAATTGTTTACATTTAATTTCAGACTAAAAAATAATAATTTTTTAATGAACGTGTTATGTAGTGTGTTGAACCGAGTGTGTATCAATTATTGTCCATTATATATATTACTAAATTATTTGTGATTTTAATATAATTATATGTTATTTTAATATTGAGAAAACATAAAATATCTAATGGTAGATAAAAATATGAAAGTTGAGTAAAAAGATATATAATGATAGATGAAGATGAAATAAGTAACTAAGGAAGAATAATAGAAAGAGGCGGATAAGAATAGAAAGAATAATGACAAATAAATTATTGATATGAGACAACAAAGTGAAGGTGGATATATTTTAGAGTAATATATATAGTGAGAAAATGTTAGAGGGTAAGTTAATAGATCGTGTCATAAGAAAAAAATATTAAGAGGTGGAATAATGGTACGTAAGTAAAAAATAATAATAACAATGGAATAATATTAAAAAGTTGTGATTTTGCATTTTGACTTAGAACAAGTCTAATATAGATAAAGGGAGGGAGAGGGAGAGAGAATTGGAATAAAAAAGATATATAATGATCAATAGAGATGTAATGAGTGACTAAAAATAATAAAATAGTAAGAGACTACAATGGGAAAGCATAATAATAAAATATATAGAGAGAGAAAATTAGTGCAAATATAGGTGAATAGATAAATTTAATAATAAAATATATGACGATAAGCTAAGAGATGACATCATCAAAAAAATTAATGAAAGATGGGGCATAGGTAAATGAAAAGTTCCAAGAGAATAATTCTAATGAATTATGTATTTTATATTTTGACTTAAAACTTTTTAATATAGGCATTTAGGAGAAATCAAACAAGTTGGGATAAAAAAGAAATATAGGATAGTAATAGTTATAAATGTAAAGATAAAAAAATTAATAAAGATTTGACAAACTATTCTATTATGTTTATTTCAAAAAATTTTAATTGATATTGAAGTCAGATATTTGTTTATATAATAAATTAATATTTATTTAAAATGACATATTTATTAATTAAAAATTAATTTCAATTATAAATCAATATTATTATATTTAGTAATTGTTAAAAGGTACAATATAAATGAACTATGCATAGTGCAGCTTTAAAACTTTTTTTTTTTTTTTTCAGGAATTTTGACAACTAAATTGGTCTAAAGGAAGTAAGAGGGTATGCTTGGTTTGAGGGGAGGGGAAATTCCTTTACTTGATTATCAAAAAACCTAGAGTGGGAGAGGGAAGACACAAGGGAAAAGAAAGGACATCCTTTCATTCCCCTCCCCTCAAATGAAACATATTCTAAAAGAGTGTGTTAAAAAATAGGACCTTGATTGATGCACACCCGGATCCAACACCCGGGTGTGCACCCCCACATAAAAAAAAAAATTGGACCGGGTGGTGACGGGCTTTTTTTTTTTTCAATGGGGAGTGTGCACACTCTGGTGTTGGATCCGGGTGTGCACACATCATTTTCCTAAAAAATATATACACCATTTACACTTGCATTTTCTATATATATATATATATGAGTTAACTATTTTACAGTTTGAATAGTAAAACACAAACCTTTGGATGGGAAAAGACCCCCAATATCAAGGGGTCCTCCCTTATTCAAGGGTTAGTGTTTTACAATCTAGAACACTCCAGATTATAAAACACTTTTTTGCATAAATATAATAGGGATCCATTTACATACAAAATATACACACTATATTTACATAAAATTTTAATCATTTATTTCTTCATTTCCAATTGTTAAAATTTATCACAATTTTTTAGATAAAAAAGATAATTATCTTTAATAAATATAATAATAAATAAATAAATCTCAATTATTAAAAGTGGAGAGATAAATGGTCAAGATTTTATGTAAGTATGGAGTATAGTAGTATAAGATTTGTGTGTAAGTAGATTTTAACTCATATGTATATATGTGAGTTATGATTTACTTACGTACAAATCTTACATACTACACTTACTCAACAATTTATTTCTTCACTTTTAATAATTGAGATTTATTCAAATTTATTAAAGATAATTATTTTTTATTTAAAAAGTTATGATAAATCTCAACTATTAAAAGTAGAGAGATGAGTTGTTGAGATTTTATATAAATATGATGTGTAAAACTTGTGTGTAGGTAAATTACTTCTCATATATATATATATGGGAAAAGTGCTTTGCAAATCGTTCTCCTAAATTTTTTTTTGAAGTATATATCTAAAAACTCATCTTTTAATTAATATTTTTAAAAAGCAACAATTGAATTAAAAGTTCAATTCATATAGGTCGTTCATATTCATTTTTAGTTTTTTTTAATAAGCCTAACTACTTTGTTGATGATAAGAAATTTAACACATTTGTTGATTATAAGAAATTTAACATTGTTAGATATATATTAATAAATACAATTTCTTTTATTAAAAGGTTATAAGTATTAGATCAACATAAAAATTGACATGCATGATCTACATAAATAGAATTTTCAATTCAATAGTTGATTTGTTAAAATATTAATTAAAAGGTGGGTTTTTATACAAGTCCTTCAAAAAAATTTGAGGAGGATGACTTGCTTTACGCTATCCTTTATATATATATTGAAGATCACCCTCCTAAATTTTTTTTTTTGAAGGATATGTCCAAAAACCCATCTTCTTATTAATATTTTTAAAAAACCAACCATTGGATTGAAATTTTTATTAATATAGATCATGTATACTAAATTTCAAATTATTCTAATAGGCCTAACTACTTCGTTGATTGTAAGAAATTTAACGCCATTAAATATGTCAGTTAATAAAGTTTTTTTGATCAAAAGGTTATAAGTATTAGATCAATATGAAAATTGACATACGTAATCTATATAAATAAAACTTTTAATTCAACAGTTAGTTTTTAAAAATATTAATTAGAATGTAAGTTTTTAGATAAGTCCTTCAAAAAAAATTTTAGAAAGACAACATGCCCTATACTAGCCTCATATATATATGAATATGGATTTACTTACATATAAATTTTACATATCATACTTATATAAAATCTTAATCATTTATCTCTCTACTTTTAATAGTTGAGATTTGTTTACATTTATTAAAAATAATTATTTTTTTCATCTAAAAAATCATGATAAATATTAACTATTAAAAGTGGAAAGATAAATGGTAGAGATTTTGTATAAATGTAATGTATAAGACTTGTATGTAAATGATTCCCTCCTATATATATATATATATGCCTTTTGTTCTCTCTTTAATAAAATAAGGATGAATTAACCTCTATTTGGTTTAAAGGATGCAAAGGAGAGGAAGGGAAGGGAAGCGAAGGAGAGAGAATATCCCTCCATTTTCCTTTCTTTCCCCTTCCCTTCCCTCATTTGGCTCATTTGGTTATGTTAAAATTATAAGAGCTTTTCCTCTTGTGAATCGAGCCACTACCATTCCTACTGTCCGCCCTTCTCGTCGCTTGCTCAAAAAACCAACCTATTCGAATTTGTACTAGCTTGCCTATACCCCAAGGGAGCAAACCAACAACCAGTTAGACCAATGTAATCCCCGCGTGAGATGGAGAAGCAACCTTGAACGTTAACAATGGATCAAACCCTACTTTCCCTTTGATTATTTTCCCTTTTCAAATTGAGAAGAAAGAAAATAAGGGAGAAATCTAGAACACAACTCTAACCCCAAGGTTTGTTTGGTTTACTTTCCCAAGAAACCTCTTCCTTTAGGATTTCTTCTTCTCGGTTGTTCTCTCCTTTTAGGATTTTGTAAGAGTATTTTGATACTTTTATTTCTCAAAATTATAACAAATAATAGGCATTATTGACATTTTTAGCTTTTTATTCTTCTTAACATATTTTTTGACTCGTAATTTTTTGGCAGAACACCTAAATTCACCCCCAAAGTATAGTGGTAGGGACCAATCCATCTTTGAATAAAAAAAGAGGACAAATCCACTCACAAAGTTTTCGACTTGGACAAATCATCTTAAATTTAACATATGATATCATCTAACGTCAACAACTTGTTAATTTAAATAATGGATTGTTGGCGTTAGATGATGTCATGTTAAATTTAAGGTGATTTGTTTAAATTGAAAACTTTGTAGGTGGATTTATCCCGCTAACTCATTATTATGAGTATTCATGATTTGGTTTTGTTTGATTTTTGAATTGAATATTTGGTCATCAAAATCGCCCTATTACTAATATTAAAAAAAATTAATTGTAAATTTTAATAACTAAATCGATAAATATTAATAGATGTATTAAATAAAAAATACACCAATTATATATATATATATATACATTTATAAATATTTTATTAGTGGGAAAACCTATTTGAATTAAATATGGGTCCTGAATGGCACAACATTTGGCAACAACTTTTTTGGAACAAAGATCATTTTAACTATTTGAGAATAAGGTCTAATCTTTCTTTTTCATAAAAGGAAAGGCTCTTCTTCGTCCACCAATTGCCCTGTCCTGTATTTCTTCCATTATGGAAACCACATTAGAGAATCATGATTCGTAGTTCACATTTCAGTACATCAAATCAAATGAATCAAAATAAAGTTGGGATATCCTATGCAGTACTTACCACGTTCAAGATGAATGATCTCATCTAATACCATTTGTCGGGCATATATTGATCTATTAAAAAAAATTTTTTTTCTATAAAAGACAATGTTACTAGAAGAACAAATTTAGACAAAAATATTTCTCTAGTTTAGACTCATCCAGACTAAAGATATATTTTGCTTGGAAAAAATGAAAGAAGGTTTTGAAAATTTTTTTTATCCAATTAAATTAAGACATGATAATTTTTTTTTCTTTCCTCTTTTCTTAATTTCTCTCAAATTAAATATACCTTAAAAAATAATAATTCAAACAAACTTGCAATATTTATTTAGATGAATTACTATAGTCTCTTCGTTTCACAATAAGTCATTTTTTTTTAATTTATAATATATTCTAAATTAATTGTCTTGTTTTCATAGTTTAAAAGAGACATTTTTATCTACTTTAAATTTATCGTTATCTCCTAATTTTACTTATTTATCTTATAATTAATATTTTTAAATTTTTTTAATTTTTAAAGATAATATAGATAAAATATAAATTGTTTTAAAATTCTTAACCTTAAAAAAAAAAAAAAAGAGTAAAAAACTAACTACCATTGCGAGACTGATGAGTATTTTAGGCTATATAAGACCATGAAAGTAATAAGTACAATAAATATATGTTCATATACATTCATTCATTATCAATGAGATGAGGGGAGCGCCACTAACCATTGTATCTATTAAAATATGAACACACTTATTGTAAATATTTTGTACCTTAAAATATTCTCCTTATATACTTTACACTTTAAAATATTCTCCTTATATACTTTACACTTTAAAATATTCTCTTTGCAAATACATACATATAGGTAATTGTACATATAGTATTATTCAAGAAAGTAATTAAACCTTTCTTAAAATTATTCTTTTTCTTCTTTTCAATTTCTAACATGATATTAGAGCTTTAAGGCTTTTTTTACTATTACTGTTCATCTCCTTTGTGACTAACTGCTTTGCTTGTAGGTGATGCCGATCATCATCATCTTTGCTTTCTTTCTTGGACTTATTTGCAATTGGGTTTTCTTGATCTTGTTCCTTTGTTGCACTGGCAATATGTGTTACTCCCACGGCCAATGTTTCTCCAGCCTTTTCCCATCCAATTGCCACTGATTTTGCTCTTGATTTCTTGCCATTGATTTTGGTCTTGATTTCTCACGATTAAACTTTTGACATTGTTGTTGCCCAGATCTGATATTGCCTCCTTCTCCTCCAACGACATCAACTACATCGATTTGCATATTTAGTATGTAGATCTTTTCACCAAAAACTCACTTTCCTAGACACTGCTGCACTCTTCTTTCCAAACTCAAGTTGGTCTCCTCATCACCAACTTGAATTTGAGGGGGGATGTTACAGAATATTCATATTATAATTATGTTGATTGGGTTCACATTATAATTAATTGATATGATTATGATAATTGATTTTGTACCATAACTGACCAATAGATAGAAGATTATAACTAAGATCTGGAACTAAGAGGGCATTTGGTAAAGTCAATGACTTTGTAGAAATATTGCTAATGTGACTAACATTCATAGGGGAACCATTAGCAAAATAAATATCAGGAAAGGAACTATTTGGTGATATTGAAGAGAGATGAGCAATAATTGAAGACATATGGTTACAACAACCAAAATTAAAATACCAAGGTTTGGTACTTGGAGTAGCAAGAGCATTGAAAAGGTTTAGTATCACCTGTTGATGTTACATTTGATATTGTTGAGTCTCCAAATGAGCTTGTTGTCCCATCCTTGAGTCATCCTATTCGGATAAGAAACCTTCCTAGCTACCTTCGTGATCATCACTGTTTTTCTACTATTACTTCTTTACATGAGCCTCAAACATTTCGAGAGTCCTCTACTAAACCTCTTTGGCAACAAGCTATGCAAGATGAATTACAGGCTCTTGAGAACACTTGTACATGAGATTTAGTTGATTTCCCTGCTGAAAAGTTCTTAATAGGCTGTAAATGAGTGTACAAGATCAAAACACAATTTGATGGCTGTATGGAGCGTTATAAGGCACGCTTGGTTGCCAAGGGCTTTACACAAGAGTATGGAATAAACTATGGGAAAACATTTGCTCCAGTTGCTTGTCTCACATTTGTGCGCAATTTGCTTGCTATTGTTGTTATACGGAGATGGAAACTATTTCAGATGGATGTGAAAAACGCTTTCTTAATGGTGACTTAGAAGAAGAAGTTTATATGAAACCACCTTTTAGGCTCAACCATCCTCCAAAGAAGGTATGTCGATTACGACGTGCATTGTACCGGTTGAAAAAATCCCCTCGAGCCTGGTATGCAAAGTTTTTTGTTTTACTTTGAGTCCACATGATACAACTCTATTCATTCATAAGACTGCTCGGCATATGGTTCTTTTACTTCTTTATGTTGATGAAATGATTGTTACTAGAGATGATATCGCAAGTGTTAAGGAGTTAAAATAGTCTCTCAGTTAGAAATTTGAGATGAAAGATCTTGGTGTTTTGAGCTATTTTTTGGGGCCTGAAGTTGTCTTCAGATGATGGCTACCTACTTTCTAAAGTAAAGTATGCCTCTAATCTTGTTTCTAAAGCTGAACTCAGTGATAGCAAAAGTGTTTCTACACCTCTTGACCCTAATGTCAAGCTTACACCTATGGATGGCTCTCCACTTTTTTATCCTACTTTCTATTAGCAATTGGTTGGTAGTATGGTTTATCTTACCACAACATACCCCGACATAGCATATGCAATTCACATTGTTAGTTAGTTTATGGTTGCTCCTTGCTACATTCATTATGCAGCAGTACTTTGCACTATTCGCTATGTTAAGGGAACATATTTTCATGGACTTCACTTTTATGCTCACTCATCTCTTGAACTTCATGCTTACTTAGACACTGATTGGGTTGGAGGCTCTAATGATCGTAAATCAACCACTGGATATTGTCTCTTTCGTGGTGATTCCTTAATCTCTTGGTGTAGCAAGAAGTAGACAGTTCTATCACGTTCTAGCACAGAGGCCGAATATTGAGTACTTGGAGACACCACATCAGAGTTACTTAACTTACGTTGGCTACTGAAAGATATGGGGGTTCCTTAACCGCCTGCTACTAATCTGTATTATGACAATCAGAGTGTCATATAGATTGCTCATAATGATGTTTTCCATAAACGCACTAAACACATTGAGGTTGATTGTCACTTTGTTCGCCATCATGTTGCACAAGGGATTGTTCATTTGGTTTTCATTAGCTCTAGTAATCAACCAACGGACCTTTTAACCAAGGCTTATCTTCCTAGACGCTTTCGTACTCTTCTTTCCAAACTCAAGTTGGTTTCATCACAACCACCTAGAGTTGAAACCAACTTGAATTTGAGGGGGGATGTTAAGATATGAATCCACTTATTGTAAATATTTTATACCTTAAAATATTCTCTTTATATACTTTATACCTTAAAATATTCTCTTTGTAAACACCTATATATAGGTCATTGCACATATAGTAGTATTATTCAAGAAAGCAATAAACTTTTTTTTAAATTATTCTTCTTTTTTTCAGTTTCTAATAGTATCAACTAATTCTTTTCATCAATAACTATATTAAAATTGAAAGCTTTTGTTTTGAAAATTAATTGGTACACTTTCAGTTTAACACACTTTTTAATACTTATTAATTTAGTTATGAAAATATAAGATAAATATAGTTAATTCAGTTAATTCTTATATACTGTATGCAGAACTGCATTCTTAAGTTTATTTACCTTTAATTTTAAATAAAAATTTATAATTTTTCAAATAATATATTATGTAATATATTAAATAAAAAAATGTACCAATCAATGTTCCTTTTTCGTTTCACATAAAAAAAATTGACAGCTTTCTTTGAACAGAAAAGGAAGATGCTCAAGATACAAAAATTTAATGAAGGAGAGATGCCTCTTTTAGTAAGTGCCTAAGTGGGATGGAACTTGGCAAAAAATGAAGTGGGTGGGATGGAACATACTAATCAAATGATATTACAAACCAAATATCATATTTTTTTCTGGTTAAATTTAGAGTTTGGTTCACTAACGATTGATTTGTCAATACTTTACTCTAAAAGTTGTATGTTCAAGTAAAACCACTTAAGTGGCTCTAGGGTTATCCTTATGAAAGAAAAAGAATCTGGGTTAAAATCATATAACATATAAGTGAGATGAGTTAAAAAATAAAAGATGATTGCCTCTTATAATTATCTAATCCCAAAAAAAAAAAAAATTATTTCTTTAAAATAGATTTTGAAACTTCAAAAAGCCTATCAAAATGGTGTACCTATCAAAGTTTTGTTTTTCTAATAAAATGTAAGTAAATAGATACGTATATGGCACAACATAGATGCCATGCATGATTCAAGAAAATTACATTTCAATGATAAAAAAAAAGGTTGGCAATAAGGAAAAATGATCAATAGAATAATTCGAAGATTAAAATAAATTAATACTGTCAAATGTTCATAATAAGAAAATATACTAGCGGTTAATTCTAAGTTAAAATGTAATTTTTTTTTTTTAAGTTACATGCTGTTTACACAGTGCCACAAAACCGCTGACATAGAATTGGTTTAATACCCTTTTTGGTCCCTTTACTATAGGAAAAAACCCTTTTTTGGTCCTTATACCGAAAAAATCTCCTTTTTGTCCTTACTGTTCATAAATCTGACGCCTTCTTAGTCCTTCCATTCATAAATCTGACGCCTTCTTAGTCCTTCCATTAAATTTTGGCTGATGTGGTAGGTTAATTAATGTAAACACTCATTCTTTTTTTTTTTTAACTAAATTACATGGAAAATCCACATGGCAAAAATTGATGACATGTTAAATTTTTTACCTTTAATTACTGATATACCCTCATCTTCTTCCTCGACTTCTCCTTCCTCCAACCTTTTTTTTTTCTTTTACCTCCAGGCGAACCCAAGCTCTTGGGTTCGCGAGGAACTCTTCCTTTTTCATTTAAAAATTAGTGAAGAAAGAGATAAGCAAGTAAAATTGTCTGTGTCTAGGTTCATCCCCTGCAAGTCACAGTCATCCATCAAAAACACACACAGCCTATAAAACCCACCATTCTTGATTTTGTCCATACTTATCAAAACTCAACAAAACAAGCTCATTTTCCTGAACCCCCTTTTCTTCCCCTACTCACTCCACTCCAATAATAATCTTACATCTTCCCCTTTCCCTTCCCCACCGTCCTCCCAAGAAAAGAAGAAGAAGAAGAACCAAAACACGTTGGTTCTCTCTCTTTAATTGCACCAATGCCTGACCTTTTTGCCAAAATGCCTCTCCTTTCTCACTTCTTGAACGGTTCCCTTACTACCCATTTTGTCTCCACCCCTAAATTGTCGATTTCTCTTAGTTTTAGGCCTAGTGCCAGACAAAAAGGGTTGGGGTCCGAGTCAGGGTCGAGGCAGGTTTGATCGAACCAGATGGCGGCAAGCTGGTGGAGCTCTTTGTGGAGGATTCGAAACGGAACATCAAGAAACAGGAGGCGGTGTCGCTTCCTAAAATCAGGTTGACAAAGAGCGACCTGCAATGGGTGCAAGTACTGAGCGAGGGCTGGGCAAGCCCGCTTGGCGGATTCATGAGAGAATTCGAGTTCCTCCAAACTCTTCATTTCAACTCGCTCCGGCTGGGTGATGGGTCCGTCGTCAACATGTCGGTGCCGATCGTCTTGGCAATTGATGATTCGCAGAAGCATAACATCAGGGTGTCCACCCGGGTCGCTCTCGTTGACTCTGATGACAACCCCATCGCCATTCTTAGATGGGGGTGGAGTTGGGATCAAGGTTCCGAGTCCTGGATTCTGATAAGGTTTTGGTAAGCGAGGCGATGAGGAGGATATTGCCCAAGTGAGCTAATGGGTTTTTGAGAAGAACAGAGGAGGATGAAGAAAAGGTGGCTCCTCCATGGCGCATTGCATTGCGAGCTGGGTTCCTCGAGAACCTAGGCTCTTGGGTTCGCCTGGAGGTAAAAGAAAAAAAAGAAAAAAAAAAAGGTTAGAAGAAGGAGAAGCCGGGGAAGAAGATGAGGGTATATCAGTAATTAAAGATAAAAAATTTAACATGTCATTAATTTTTCTCACGTGGATTTTTCATGTAATTTAGTTAAAAAAAAGAATGAGTGTTTCCGTTAATTAATCTGCAACATCAGCCAAAATTTAACAGAAGGACTAAAAAGGGATCAGATTTGTGAACAGTAAAAACAAAAAAAAAAAGCTTTTTTCTATAGTAGAGGGACCAAAAAAGGTATTAAACCCATCGAATTTTGTTAGGAAATCTAATGGAAATTTACAGAAAAATTATTTTGATATTTTTTTTGAAAAATTTTAGACCAATTTAAGAGTAAATAAAAACTTATAAACTAAAAAAAAAAAATAGAACATGTCAATAATTAATAGGTAATTTTTTTAATCTGAGGACTCTCTAGTCAATTTATGTTGAACAGAAAACTAAAGGTTTTTTGGTCAATTTGAGACCATCTTTTTCAAGATAGTTTTTGAGAAAATTGGTAAACTTTTGTAAGGAAATTTAGGGAGAAAAGGTTTAGATAAAGATCTGAATTTTACTATTTTTTCAATTTAAAGAAACAAATTTTGCCTCATTCCGATTAAAATTATTGTTTGTGACATCATCATATTGTCATCTAATAAATATTTAAATAAAAAAAATAAAATTTTTATCCTTATTTAGAAAAGAAAAAAAAGTTTGCTGCTTGGTTTAAAAATTCAAAAAATTTATATTTTTGAATAAAAAATAATGACGTATGTATCTTTTAATTGTTCATTTTCTTGAATATGGGTGGACGTGTTGACTTTTTCTTGTTTGGTATCAAGTTCAATATAACACTTTTTGGAAAAAGTTGTGTTAAACAAGTCTTGCGATATAGTCTAGTACTATGTGGCCTAATGATCATAACTTACATGAAACGTTCTATGACATGCAAGTCCTGGGTTCTACATCCAGGCACTACTTCCCCCATCCCTCATAATTCCCCTTAGTTAAAAAAAAAAAAAAGTCCTGCGATATGAAAGTTAAGGGAAATTTTTACCTCCTAATAGTGCAATAAAATTTTCCTAATTGAAGTTGCATCAAGGGTAAAAATAACAAAATATCAAATTTATTCTTTATTTGTTATAATATTTATTGTATGTTTGGTTGCTCATTTTCTCGAAATATGGGTAGAGCTTTTAACTTTTTCTTGTTTGGTATCAAGTTCAATATAACACTTTTTTGAAAAAGTTGTGCTAAATAAGTCCCACGATATGAAAGTTAAGGGAAGGTTAAATGTTAAATTTGATTCCTCAACTTTAGTGAGTTGCACATTTTTGGTCCCTCAATAATTGTTTGCACTTTTTTGATCCCTTAACTCTAAGAAATGTACACCGTTAGTTTTCTGTCAATTTAGACCATTAACTCCGCCATGTGGCATTTTTTATGTTTTTTTTATGACATGGCAAAAAGAACATTAAAAAGTGTTGATTTGGAATTTTTTTTTGATGACGTGTTTGATGCCAACTCATAGATTAAATTTGTTTAGAATTTATATTTTTAATAAAAAAATAAAAAAGCTCGACTCATCTTCTTCCTTTCTTTTTTTTTTTT
>BPVZ01000003.1:4966596-4983403 GCA_020521535.1 Rubroshorea leprosula | reverse complement strand
CATGCATAAAAGTTATGATCACATAAAACTTGCAAACTTTCAAATACCGAAAGAAAGTAAAGAAATGCCTGGACATACGGATAAACGAAATATGATCCTTGATCCATCAGTGAAAACAAACCGAACACCTTGCTTTGATGCAACACTTCCATCCACCTAAACACTTAGACATGATCAAAGACAGACATGCCAAGGAAAGGAAAACTTTTGAAGCGGCTGCTAGGAGGAAATCACATTTTAGCAATTAAAAAGTAGTGTTTTAAACTTACAGGATCTGTATAGGCAAAGTCATCTGCAAATTTAAGGACATAATTTCCTACAATGAAGAAAAACTAAGCAGTCAAACATCGACAAGATCATTACAAAGTGTGGCAATAGAGGACGGAGTTTAATCACAGACTTACCATACTTTTCACCAGCCTTGCTTTTTGAGACGAGACTTCTAAGATGCTCTATCATTTTATTAGCTCCTTCAGATTCACATTCCTGAGGGTCCACACACAAGTTATTGCAGCTTAGACTTTTAAAATGAGCATGGTTTTCCAGAAAAAATAAAAAAAAAAAAACATTCTGTGATGCTTACTTCATAGTCATATCTAGAAAAGAAGTTTCTCCCATATGCTGCCCAGTGTTCTTTGACAACATCAGAGACAGAAACCAGTTTCTCCCCTGGTTTCTTGTCTTTGTTTCTATATGCAATAATTGAAAGCCAGGCCAACACAGCCCTTTCATTTGGGAAAAACAGAAACCACTATACATGATTAGCCTAATGGGTAAAGAATTTGGTATGTTACTTCTAAGCATTTTAATGAATGGTATAACGAAGACGGTTACCATATGCCATCCTTTTCACGAATGTGATCAGAACCTGTGCCAAAACTCTCTTCCCCACAAATTGACAACTTTCCAGCATCCATAAGATTTCCAAAAAATTTCCAGCCTGTGGGAACCTGAACACAAATTCCCATAGCTTGTTAGAAGAAACCATGTATTGGATATAATCCACACACTCCAAGCATACATTCCAAGAAAATCAAAATATATCAGTTGTGCTTAACCTCGAAAAAGGGAAGATTCAATTTTTCAGCAACACAATCAAGGGCACCACTTGTTGGCATAGACCGTGCTAAACCCTGAAAATTAGAAGCTTCAGTACAAATTTTAGTTTGAAAAAGAAAAAAAAAAAAAGGAAATATAAAAAGCTTACGTTCCCCACCTTAGGACCACTCTTGAAATATGGAATGGCTTCTTGTGAATTGGCAGCAATAACGGCAACTGAGTCTGAAGGAGTAACAAAAAATCTTTTGCCTAGAATCATGTTTCTATCGCCATCGCCTGAAAGTGGTAACACAAGTTGATTATGATTTAAAATAATGAGTAAATAGAACATCCAAAAGTAGTTTTTTCTTATGTAGTTATCCAACATACCATCACTTGCAGCTCCAAAATCAGGTCCATTCTCGCTGTACATAATGTTGACCAAATCCTTAGCATACCTGTTTTTAGTGGAAGTCAAAAAGGGCTAAAATTTCAAAATATAGCAAAGAATCTGCATCAATAACAGAATTGACTCTCTTACGTAAGATTAGGATCTGGATGACCATGTCCAAAATCCTCAAGTGGCAATCCATTTGATATGGAATCCTACATGACATACCTAACATCTTCATCAGAGATTTCAGTTCAAGTTATGTTAAATATTTTCAAGATATTTCATGTGCACAACATACCGGTTTGGCTCCTAGCTTGTCCACAAAGATAGGTTTTGCATATGCACCAGTAACAGCATGCATGGCATCAAATGTGAACCTGAAAAGTAATAACCAATATAATAAATAAAAGAGACAACTACCCTAATCTTTGAAAAGTATACAAACTAAAGATATAATCAAGGTCATGAACACATCTACCATACCACTGTATATAACTATAGACAAAAACTGAAATAAATGCAAACATGTAAATAGTTTAAATATCAGCAATTAAAGAAGTTCTCCAACTGAAAGCAAAACATGATAAAAAAACCTAACAAAGAGAAAGTTCCATTCCAAAACATTGAAATTCTTTCTTTTTTGTGTACTCCTTAATTTTATATATTTAGGATGGAAATTTTGAACCTGAGACTTCCCAGGGCCTCAGAATTGTCCTAGCCACTGGACTAACACCTTAATGGCTTGAAACAAATCTAACATGAGTGGACTGAAAATAGGTTTTCTGTTAAGGCCACAAATTATACCCGAAATCTGATCTTGAGAGAAGACTTTTGAGAAGCTGGAAATCAAATACACTCTGCAGAGAAAACCATAAGATCACTGATGGAAAATTCATATGAATTGCCACCCTAACATTACAGAGAATGAGTCTATTGATATTATGTTACAGACCTCCATCACTTCCAAATAGTCAGAAACTGGATCTACAACTTCAACACTGAAGTTCCCATACTTTGTAACTCCAAGACGAGAAAGATCAACATCAGGTATCTCTGCCATTTTAATCTCAGAGATCTGCACATTATTAACATATTTCAAAACTAAAACGGGATTATACAATTTTGATCTACCATTGCAATGAACAAACAAATGAACTGACAATAATATCCAGTAACAAGACAAAAATTTTAAAACCAGATAATATGTAGCAGAAAAGATTATACAAACCTCCAAAGAAAGGGAGAGAAAATTATCAAACCTCTAGAGTTAACAGGCCATACACGTGCAAAGAGGACCAACATAGGTAAACATAAAATTGGGGAAATAAAAGGAAGAGAACCTAGATAGCTGCAAATTTTTTTTTTTTTCACATGATTCTCCTGAAAAAGGATATAATGTGGCAATTCTATCCTGTATACAACTATACAATCCAGACAATCTATTCAAAAATAACTTGACTACAAGATCCATCCAGCTCTCTTCTCTGTTCATACAGTTTTACAAGCAAGAAACGCATATTGCCTGATTTAAGGAATTTTATAGAAAATTCAAATGAATTAACTAACAAGAAAGGAACACCACTTAAATAGAATACAAAATTAGAGACTGAGGTTTACAAAAAATAAGAAATGTCCATATCTCAAATGCAAGTTGTTTTCCAAAATCACAACTCCCTCCAGCATTTAACTTGGATCAAGCATTCAACTTAACCTTATGTAATTAAACTTGATTTAAAAATTACTGAAAGGGTTGGAAACCTATCATGTCAACACGGAACATGACTTTTTCTCTTTCCCCTCAACTTCATGAACACCCCCCAAAACCAACATCCACAAAACACACAGTACACACTTTATTGCTATTGAACCTACAAAAGATCCCTCACATTCCATGACCAACATAGAGAAGAAGTAAAATGAGTTGATTTATGATTCTTTGAAACTAAAGGAAAAAAGGTCCTCAGAAAAGAAATATAAACACATATATGGATGACCATTTCAGGCCAGGTTTAAACAAACAAAGCATTCAACTGTTTGAACAGAAACTTATTGCCATGAACCAAAAATAAATAAATAAATAACATGCACAACGTCAGATACATACAGAGAGCGTGTTTCCATAAATCTTGTCAGTGATGGACTCAGGAGCAGGTTGTCCACTGCTGTAATTAAACTACAAAATGAAAATATTAAAGAATGACATTTTAAATAAATAAACAAAATAACAAAAACAACTAGCAAAGTTACTGGTGATTTGGCATTGCCAACAAATTTAATAAAAGTGTTATATAAGCTAGGAAAATGTAACTAGAACTAGATTTACACCATAGTTAGTATTAGCAATTCACCTTGATACCCCAGTCATATTCAGGACCTCCAGGATTATGGCTAGCACTCATAATAAATCCACCATTGGCCTAAAAAAATATATTATTGACAAAAGTTTGATACAATGCATAGAAATCTTAACAGGAACGCAGAGATCAATATAAGTACACACTTGCCTTCCTCTTCCGAATCACTGCAGAAACAGCTGGCGTGGACATAAGACCCTCTCTATAAGGCACATAGTAATTTTAGGGGTTCAGTTATTTGGCATTAATCAAAACACACACTCACACACACACACACACACAAAAGAGACCAAAAAAAGGGATAAAATTCCTTACTAATTCAACTAATAGTTTAATCCAAACATTTAATGCAAAGGGCCTCAAACATTTTGCATTATTTCCACGGTATGATTAAATGGTCCTCCTACAACACCATTCTTCTTGTGAACAAAGGACAAGCCCATACATCTACAATTAGAAACACTTACTTGCCAACTAAAATTTTTCCAACACCATTTCCTGCAGCAATTTTGATAATTATCTGCATTCCAAAACCAAATATCAAATTATCAATATTAAATTCACACATAAATGGAAAGAAGTATGCCTCATGCCCTATCCTATCGCTTTTCCTGTTCACAGTAAGAATGGAAAATGTCCCATTTATCTACCCACCAGTGAATTTGACAAGCAACTGGACACACTGGGTGACATATTGCTTTACAATGAATGGAAAAATTTCTCTTTCAAATGGGACCTATAAACGAGAAACACACGTTAATTAAGTAGCAATGCAGATAACAACCTGTGCAGCTTCTTTGTTAAAATAACGACCATCACCTCCTAAAACCAATACCCCGTTCTTGTAATCCACTGGTGGCAATGAATTAAACAGTGCCTGAAGATACAATTGCCAACTCATCAAGACAAAGCAAGGAAGCAACTGACAAAATCAACAAAAGCTACAGAAATTGAAAAAATTCAAACCTGTATCCAATTTGCAAGGTAATTGTCTTCCATAAAAACTTTAACCTACAAAAATAGTATTGAAAAAAATAAAGGAAAAGATCAATTGGACTTCATAGCTCATACCATCACCAGAAAAACATAAAAGAGCATGCCCTATCCGATCTTAAGTGTTTCAATCAGTTGGCCAATTCTTTATTTACAATCAATAAAAGTACCAAATCAAGTGCCCCTGATCACCACCTTGCATAGTCTTAACTAAATCATTTACATCATCAAGACCAATCAATATGATGCAATAAACAAATTAACAACCTTTTACCTTGCTCCAAACGGAAATCAATTGAAGAATAAAGAAATAATTAAAAGCATACTACAACGGTATACCTTTTTCCGAAGTCCACTAGTCCCGGTTTTCTGCCCTTCGATCGGCTTGGTCGGCACAGAACTAACCTGTAACAACCCAAAGCCAGAAACCAAAGGAAAAAAAAATCAAAGGAAGAAAGGAAAAGCAAGAATCAAAATGCATATGTATCTGCAACTATAAGTACCTTGATGCCTTCCGGTTCGGCAACGGTGGTGGAGGATGAAGAGGCATTACAGATGAACAAACGTGAATGCGGAATCGAAAACAACCTCGTTTTGAGAGGAAACTTAGGTGCGCGGAGCCGGAGAGAAGCTGATGAAAGCGGAGGCAAAGAACCGAGCGGAGGAGAATCCGATGACGGTCTCCTCCAGAAAGTCGAACCGAGGAGACTGTCTAGTCGGAGAGTACCGGAACAGGGGGCCATTTGCCGGTGGCCGATGGAAGACGATCGTCGAGAATCGAGTTACGGTAGAACAGTGGTCGTGTCGTTTGTGAGAGCTGAGCAGAGTCCAGAGTAATGCAGGGACAGATCCAGGAGTGAGAATGTGGTGCATTTCGAAGCTTCCAATTTTAGTAAAAATCTAGTCTGGGGGTGCCACGTGTACGTCGGAAATTTCCTATCTCGACAGAGTCATCATGTGAACCGATTTTCCCTCCCTAAATCATTGCCGGCTAACCACAGAAAAGAAAAGTATTTAAAGTATAAACCTAAATCTTACGTCATCTTTGATTTTGTTTTCTTCTTTTTCTTATGGAACGGGCTACGAATGAATCGGGCCTTAAGCCTTGCTGATATTTGGGCTTGAGGGGAGGTAAGGTCATTCCTTTGTTTAGTTACGAAAAAATTAGTGGGGATGAGAGAGAAGTTATTTATTTTATTTTTTGTTTTTAATTTCTTTAATATATAACCTTTTTTTCCTTTACTTTTGTTGAGAGGCAAAGCAATAATTTATTAAAATTTGGACTACATGGGGCACTCCTCCTTTGCATATCAATTTAAATAATTACATTAACATTTCAAAAATATTATAATTATAATGTCACGTGACATTATAAGTGTACAATATAATATATCATTATATAATTAATTCTTTTCATTTAAAAGTTCACTCGTGATATTGTATACATTTACTTGTTTAATACAATATAACGTTATATTTCATTAAATGCCACATAAGATTGTAAGTTTATAATCTTACATAACATTATAATTATGGCATTACGGTTATTTACCAAAGATTATTTTTGATGTTTAAAAAACTTTGGAAAACTTTTTAAGAAAAATATTCTCCATTGTTTAGTAAGTTATGGGAAATCTTTAATTTTTTTAAATATTAATTAATTAAAAATTAAAAATTAAAACTAAATATTAAAAAATTTTAAAAAAAATTATTGTTTTAAATTATGTGCTGCATTAGTAATACAATAGATAATTTAAAATTAGTAAATGTGTTTTTAATTATTTTTTACTCTGTAATATTTAGTTTTATCGCAAATGTATATCACTCACTTTTAACTGCAGCCTCATTGCATAGATATGGAGGTGGGGACCATGGTTTCACAACAACCTTTGGAGATCAAAGATTCCAGCAAACAAATTTGGATCTGCATGGAGAAAGCAGGTTGATGTACCATTTAAATAATAGGCCATCCATTATCTAAATAATTTAATAATTATTTTTTTATTAAAAATAAAAAATTTTAAATTTAAATAACATAACATAGAAATAAAGTAAAATAAAAAAATAAATAAATAATAGGCCAAACAACAACAAGCAGATCTAAAGGATTCGCGTGTTTTCACAAAAGAAAAAAAAAAAAGAAAATGGAAAAAGAAAAAACAACTTTTGGAATAAAAATCAGAAAGTTATTTTCGAAGTTTTCTTTACGTGATTTTCTGTTGACTTCACTTTTTTTCTTTGACTTATTTTCTATTAACTTTCCAAACACCAAAAAATGCTATAAATTATTTTTTGTGAACAAAGAGACCCCAAATCAAAATCTCAAAACTAAATATATTTTTTTATTTTCCTCCTCTAACTTCCCTCTCTTTCATTTGTTTCCCTCAAACTAAAAATATATTAAGTTTCAATTCAAAATTATAGAATAAGTCCATTATACAACGAGAATCCTAAGTATCCCAGTCAAATAATATAAATTCACATGACTCTCCATCATCAAATTAGATCATCTCATCTCCAGTTTAGCTGGTATTGTTTATTTTCTTTTTCTTTGGATAAATGGAAGAAATCACCATTCCCTCTTGAAATTTGTGATGAATCGTTTTATGTATTGATAATATGCTTTTTATTAATACCACAAATCATAAATCGTAAAGACTATACTGTCATTTTACTAATAGAATAGTAATAATTTAAGTTCAATAACAAAATAAATTAGGTTATCAAGTTTAATGTTGAGCTCAAATTGAACTCAAACTTGAACAAGCATTGTAAAGATTATGTTTTCTACATTATTATTTTTAGTATCTTAATTATTATGCATTCTTCATTGTTATTTTAATTATCAAAAAAGTATTGATGTTGTTTAACCTTATATATTTATATTTTAATTTTTCTCTTTTTATGGTCATTGATTTATGACTAATATAGATGGAAGTAATGGTTATTGTAAAAACAAAGATGAAAGGAAGACATGCCCGTGCATGCAAAGTAACTAATTATTTGTAAGGATAGGTCCGAGGTGCTAAGCCTCGGACTACTACAATAATTCCTTTATGACCGAAGTAAATGATAAATCCAAAGCTTCTCGCTCAAACAGTTACATGACAGTAACAATAAGCATACCCGCACCAGATTCTTTATGATGACCTGCACAGCAGTTATGATGACCTGCACAGCAGTTATGATGGACATCCTTGCCTCTGAATATCTCTCAAATTCTCGGTCCCGAAATAATCGTCTGGATAGACATGTCAAGCTCCGATTATCTTGCTTGGCATGCCACGTGGGTTCCTCACTGGAGCATATAAATACCCCCCAGGGGCCACGTCAAAAGGTAATTGAAACCAATCCTAAGCTCATTTTATCTCCGCTTTAGAGGTAGCCCCGATTATTGCTGACTTAAGTATCGGAGTGTCTATCTCGAGGACCCACCTCGGGGCTTTGCAAGTCAATTCGGAGTGCAAATACAGACTGAAGAAGGACTTCTGGTTTGGTGCAATTACATTTGGCGCCGTCTGTGGGAATCTGAACTGAAAGCTCCCTTATTGCTCTTATCATGGTTAATACTCGATTAGTCTGAGCTGGAAACTCATCTCAGCCTCTTAGACGAGGTCAGCTCCCCAGCAATCTCCCACCTCACTTCCCACCTCTGATCCCAAATACGTTCCCTCCTATTGATCATGTCGAAGGAGGAGATGAAAACCAACCACACAACTCAGCTCATAACTCAGCTTCCACGGCCAACCAAGACGTAGATGCAGCTCATCTTGCTACCATGCAACAACAGTTTGGTGTCTTTCAGCTAGTGCTGGCTCAACTCTTAGCTCGGAACAACCCTGGTGATCCCCTTATCAATCTCCTTAACCCTACTCCACAACCCCCAGCTCCACAACAAAACCCTAAACCAGTTCAGCATGCTCCTGCTCTTAGTGAATCTCAGGGCCAATCTCACATAGCACCAGCTCAGCAACCCCTTCCCGATGATGTCACCCGGCGTCTAGACAGCTTAGAAAAGCTAGTAGCCGAACAACGAGGTGCCTCACCCTCACACCATGCTGCTGACTCCATACCCCACCAACTGAACACCAACATCACATTGGAACCTTATCCCGTTGGCTTCAAAATTCCTTAGCTTGAGACTTATGATGGGACAAAGGATCTCGATGATCACCTGCATGCTTTCTACTCTTGCATGCAAGCTCAGAACGCCTCTGACGCGTTGATGTGCAAAATCTTTCCCTCTACTCTCCGAGGTAATGCTCGAACTTGGTATTACAGTCTACCTCCGAAGTCAATTAGCTCTTATACAAAAATGACATATGCTTTTGCCACTAAGTTTTCCAGTAGAAGGTTGATCGGGAAAACTACTTCTGAGTTGATGCGAGTTAAACAGAGGGATGGAGAATCTCTGAAAAACTATATAAGCAGATTCAATGATGCGGTATTGGAGGTTAGTTCCTTTGACCAAGCTATGGGGATTACAGCTGTGATCTCTGGTCTTAACCATGATAGGTTCCGAGACAGTTTGATCAAACACCCTGCCACCACCTTTAGCGAAGTGAATGATAGGTCTTTGAAATTTATAACTGTTGAGGAATATGCCATGTCGCAGAACCCAACTCCCTTTAAGAATCAAAACCCAAAATGGAGAGATGACAATCCGAGTAGGAAAAGGATGAGGATGGCACAGAACCGAGGTCCGATGTCGACCTCTACACTGAGATTCGGAAGGCCGAACTCAACACCCCCACAACAATCTGCAAGTAAACGTCCAGTTAATTAGACTCCTTTTAATTTGCCGATGTCATAGATTTTTATGCAGATTAAGAACAAGATGGATCTAAGGTGTCCTGGCCCAATGAGAACTGTTGCTGTTAGCCGAGATCATACCAGATATTGTGATTTTCATCAAGATCACAGTCATACAACAGAGCAATGCAACAGCTTAAGGTTCGAACTGGAAAGTTTAGCTCAAAAGGGAATGTTGAATGAGTACATTCAAAGAGCTGAATAGCTGAGGTTTGTTAGAGAATAGAGGCCACAACCTCAAGGAGTCCGCAATCCACCAAACAGGCAAGGCGTGGGATATCAACAAGCCCCACCTCCACTCCCACCACCAGCTAGAATCATACACATGATTACGGGAGGCCTGGAAGCAGGTGGACTGAGCTCTAAACAGTGAAAGTTGTATGTCAGATAGGTTAAGCATCAAAACCGAGCCCAGAAACGAAAGTTTGACGACGTTAACTGGAAGAATCAACCCATTACTTTCACATCTGCTGATTTTGACACAGTTGTTACACCCCACAATGATCCTTTGGTCACTTCTGTCATGATTAACAACTGTGAAGTATAATGTGTCCTTGTTAACACTGGGAATGCACCAGACATCATGTACTTCCACTATTTTAAGAGTCTTGGATTGGATCCAGCATTGTTGAAGAAATATGATAGTCTCATTTATGGTTTCAACAACTAGCCTGTTTAGGTAGAAGGAGTTCTTACCCTCCAAGTTGCTTTTGGGAGTGGCCACACCTATGTGACTCCTTCAGTCTGGTTCCTAGTAGTCAAGATGGCGTCCTCTTTCAACGTTGTTATTGGCCGACCCACGCTGACTGAAATCCGAGCTGTGGTTTCCCAGTCTCACTTCTGCATAAAGTTCCCAACTCCTATAGGAATAGCAACACTGCAAGGTAACCAGGAGATGGCTAGACATTGCTGTATCATCTCGGTCACACAACCTAAGAAGGGCAAAGATCAGGCACCCGAGGCCATCCCCCAACGGATTTCTGATAATCAGCAAGTCATGGGTGTTGAGATAGTAGATAACCGATCGAAAGATGAACCTAGAGCTGCTCTAGTCGAAGATGTCAAAGAAGTGCTCATTGATGATAGAGATCCGAGCCGAAAGATGCAAATTGGAACTAGATTAAACTCGGAAGAAAGAGTAGAGCTAATAGCTATCCTCCGAGCTAACAATGATGTCTTCGTGTGGACTTCGGCAGACATGCTAGGAATTCCAAATTTAGTATCTCAACATAAGCTCAGCACCAATCCATTGAAGAAACCAGTGGCCCAGAAGCGACGTCTCTTCGGGGGGTAAAGGCTTCAGGCTATAAAAGAAGAGGTAGAGAAACTTCTACAAGCTGGTTTTGTTAGAAAAGTTGATTACTGCGAATGGATGGCTAACCCAGTTCTGCTGAAAAAGGCAAACAGTAAATGGTGAATGTGCATCGATTACACAAATCTTAACCAAGCCTGCCCCAAGGATTACTATCCGATGTCGAGCATTGACAAATTGGTTGAAACGGTTTCAGGCAATGAGAGATTAAGTCTCTTGGATGCATATTCCGAGTATCACCAGGTGCCGATGGCTCCAGAAGACGAAGAGAAAACCTCGTTCTATGCTGGCGATGAAATTTATTACTATGTCATGATGTCGTTTGGCTTAAAGAACGCAGGTGCTACTTATCAGAAAATGGTGACCATCGTCTTCCGAGCTCAGATCGGCAGGAATTTGGAGGTTTATGTCGATGATATTGTGGTAAAGAGCCTAAAAGCAGAAGACCATCTAGCTGACCTCGATGAAACTTTCAACAATCTTAGGAAGAACAGAATGTGGTTAAACCCAGCCAAATGCATCTTTGGCGTCAAGTCTGGAAAATTTCTAGGTTTCATGGTTTCCTGAAGAGGGATCGAGGTTAATCCAGAAAATATCAAAGCAATTGCCGAGATGGAACCACCGAAATCAGTGAAAGATATACAGAGGTTGACTGGACGGGTGGCAGCTCCTCATTGGTTCATATTGAAGTCAGCAGATAAGTGCCTGCCATTTTTCAAGATTATGAAGTCAGCCGCCCAGAAGGATGAATCAGGAAAACAAAAGAAATTTGAATGGAACCAGGAACGCCAAGCCGCATTCGAAGAGCTGAAGTCTTATCTTAACTCACCACCTCTACTGACTAAGGCCGTAGATGGAGAGATTTTCTATTTGTATCTGGGAATTTCAGATGAAGCCATTAGTTCGGTTCTGGTGAGAGAAGAAGCCAAGCAACAGAAACTTATAGCTGCACGGAGCAGCAATGTGCTGCACGGAGCAAAGTTGAGGTATCCTATAGTTAAGAAAGCAGCTTTAGCAGTCGTCACTTCGGCCAGGAAGTTAAGGCCACATTTCCAATTACACCCAATCATTGTCCTTACAGATCAACCTCTCCGACAAATTCTGCAGAAGCCAGAGTGCTCTGGAAGATTAATTAAGTGGGTAGTAGAACTGAGAGAGTTCGAAATCACATTCCAGCAGAGATCTGCAATCTGAGCTCAAGCACTGGCAGATTTTATTATAGAATGCACTCCATGTCATTTAACCCCCAATCCAGAGCCCAACGATTGGACCTTATATGTTGATGGGGCATCTAGTAGTAAGGGTTCAAGAGCTGGTGCTTTATTAATTGGCCCAGATGGATACCGAAGTGAACATGCCCTAAAATTTAACTTCGATCCAACAAACAACATAGCTGAGTATGAAGCTCTGCTGCTTGGTCTACAGCTAGCATTGGAGTTGAAAATCAACGCGATCCAAGTATACAGTGACTCCCAGTTGGTGGTGAACCAAATCAACTCAATCTGCGAAGTTGTTGATCCTGTAATGGTGAAATATGTAGCCCTGGTGGTTGAGCTAAAGTGCAAATTCCAGAAATTTTGTCTGAGTAAAATTCCTCGAACTGAGAATGAACAGGCAGATTCACTCTCTAAATTTGCCTCTGATAGCTCTTTAAGTTCCAGATCAGTTTTTGTGGAGGTCTTAGATAAACCAAGCTTTATGAAGCCACGGATGATAGAGATCAGCACAGACCCTGACACGCCGAGTTGGACTGACTCAATTATCTCATTTTTACGAGATGGGATAGTACCTGAGGACAGGTCGGAGGCAATGAAGTTGAGGAAAAAAGCATCTCGGTATACACTCATTGATGGGTTCCTCTATAAGAGATCATTCTCACTCCCTCTTCTACGGTGCTTAAATCCCTACGAAGCTGAGTATGCACTTCGGGAGGTACATGAAGGTGTCTGCGGGAGTCACGTTGGTGCTAGAACTCTGGCCCACAAAGTCTTAAGATAGGGATACTATTGGTTAAACATGTATAAAGATGCACTCACTTTGTTCAGAGATATTCGAAGTGCCAATTGTTTGCACACCTGACTCACCAACCAGCAGAAGAGCTCACGAACTTGGTAGCACCATGGCCATTTGCTCAGTGGGGACTGGATCTTTTGGGCCCATTTGCGAAAGGGGTTGGTGGTGTAACCCATCTGATTGTTGGTGTAGATTATTTCACAAAATGGGTTGAAACTCGGCCATTATCCTGTCTTATCTCCAAGAAGGTCGAAGACTTTGTTTTCAGCTCGATCATCTGCAGATATGGGATCCTGAATCAGATTGTGGCTGATAATGGAACTCAATTCAACTACACCTCTTTCCAATATTTTTGTTCCAGCTACGGGATCAAATTACAGTTCACTTCGGTTTACCATCCGGAGTCCAACGGTATGGTAGAATCTGTCAATAAATGCATTTTAGAAGGAATAAAGCTGAGGTTGGAACAGCACAAGGCCAAGTGGGCAGACGAGCTCAATAACGTCCTATGGGCATATAGAACAACTAACCGAACTGCCACAGGTACTATTTCCAACCCAAGTTCCTTTCACTCTATTTTCATGCTATCTCACTCCCTCACTTGAAACTCTATCTTAGATCAAATATGCATAATATGTAAAGCATATTCTAAAGAATATAATTTCATGAAATAGGTGAAACACCTTACCACTTGGCCTTTGGTACTGAAGTAGTCATTCCTATTGAAATAGGAGTCCCAAGCTTTTGGGTCACCCATTTCGATGAAGGACGAAATGGACAACTGCTTCGGGAAAATCTTGATCTTCTTGTTGAAGTTAGAGAAGAAGCACGACTTCGAACTCTTGTATACAAGCAGAAATTAGCCAACTTCTACAATAAACGAGTCCACCCTTGAATATTCAAAGTAGGAGACCTTGTTCTCAAAAAGGCTAGCCTAATAGGGTTTGAAACTCGTTTTGGCAAACTGGCCCCAAATTGGGAAGGCCCTTATATGTTGGTCGAAGTGCCACATCCTGGTGCCTATATCCTCCAAGATGCTGAAGGGAAGAGAGTTCCTAGAGTCTGGAATATCAATAACTTGAAGAAATTTTACCCATAATAAATTTTTTTTCAAGTGATCTATGTCTTACTGCCCTTTATACTTCTTACTTCGTGATTGTTAAGATTCATTTTATCTCTTACTCTGTGTATCCAAGGTCGATTTGTTTAACACTGGTTCCTTGAACTTCACTCCTATCAATGGATGTCACTTCGCATATGAAGTGCTTTATTTCCATTTAACTTATTTGAAGTGATGTACTTCTTCTTAATTCGTTTGAAGTGGTTTACTTCTCCTTAGTTTACTTCTCCTTAGTTCATTTCTGAAGTAATTAACTTCTTTTTATTTCACCTCTGAAATGATTAACTTTCCTTGAAAACATATCCAAAGTAATCTCAGTTCTTTTATTAATATAAAATAACAAAATCGTAAAGCAAACACAACATGTAATTTCAAAACAAAATTTTCATTCAAAATAATAAAAGTATTACAAACTGTTTTACTGTCTTTACAATAAAAATATCAAAGAAAAATTAAAAAACAGAAATTATTCCTCCGCTGGAAGAGGTGGCTGAACTGGCTCATGCTCAGCTGGAAGAGGTGGCTGTGTTAGCTACTGCTCGTTCGGCAGAGGAGGCTGCTTATCATCAGAAGGAACTGGATGAATCTCCACTTCTGGAGCTGGTTGGTTCGTATCCACTTCAATTCTTTCCACTCCTGCCTCCACTTCGTCTTCCTCTACCCCTACCTCTTCTTCCTCCACTGCAACGAACTCAAAGTCGAAATTTGGAGGGAAAACAGTGTGCCCGTCTGCTTCATGTTCCCACCTCAATTTGATCTGAGGACAGAAATCTACTGACATGCTCTCACCATTTTCCTCCACTCCCTCCTCTTGCTCACCGAAGGTAATCTTTGTAATATCCACCTTGGGATATTCAGCCTTCACCTTCTTTCTACAGTCTGTGAAAGCGATGATGGCAGTTGGTAGCCGGTAGAGGTTGACAATATTGTCAAACGAGCTGGAGCTGATGAAGTTGCTGATGTGCTCCTCCATCCCATTGTGCACCAATAGCTGCACATTCTTCTTCAGCTCCACGTACGCTTCATTCATCAGCGTTATTTCCTTCGCCTGAGCCTCATGCTCGCTTTCAGAGATCCTTCGTTTGCTTTCCTCAAAGACGAGCTTGGTGCTCAGGGAAGCCCTCTCCTGCTCCAGTTGTTTCACAGCTAGAACCACCTCGTTTAGCGCCTCTTGCAATTCCTTATTCTTCTTCTCCAGCTCCTCCTTCCCTTTCTGCAGCTGGTCACATTGCCTTTGCAAGAGGGAGCGCTCCTTCACACTCTCCATGAATTCCTAGGCTAGACCATTCACTCAGCTCGCGCTCTGCAATTCAAAGCAGAGGTTAAAACAAAGATAAACAAACAAACATACCAACGACTACATGTGAATTAACTTAACATACCTCCAAAACATGCTTCACTACTGAAGCCCCACAGTTCCTCAAAGCCTCGTCCCGTGTGTGATGCTTGTCCACTTCGGGGAAAGTGGCGTTGATAAACCTCCTAGCCCTCGTCATGTTCTTCGCCTCGAATAGGCTGCTCTAAAAGGACAAAGGAGGAACAAGGCCCTTTCCCTTGCCAGGGGCTCATACTTCAGCCCCCTCCTCAGATTCCCTGAGCTCAAGATCGAGCTCAATAGGAGGAGGCCTAGGTACGAACTGGGGGCCTTCGCCACTTTCTTCTTCTTTTGTAGTGCCTCTCTCTCCTCCCTACTTTTTCTCTTCAACTGCAGCTCTGGCTCCTCCTCCTCCACTCCAGCTGCAGTGCTGGGCACTACCTCCTTTCCAACTCCTCCCTCATCCACTTGTTTGGTTGAAGTCTTTGACTTCTTCCTTGGCTTCTTGGGAATGGCCACCCCTCCAGCAGTGTTCAAAAATTTGTCCATTTCAACTACAAAACAAGAAAATACAATATTAATTATACAGCTTTATACTCTACATTAAACACTACAATGCAAATTAAACAAACCTTCACTTAAATTGCTTGGCCCATAGAGCTCAGCAACTTCTATGCATTCTACGCTGGTAAGGTCCATGATGTTCAATAAATTCTCCCCTTTCCTCACCAACTTCCCCACTTCTTCCTCCTCATCCTCATTTAAGCTAAACTTATTCTGGTTGGCTCTTTTAGCCTTCCAGGATGATAACTCCTCCACCTCGGTATCCCCCCTCTCCCACTCCGTATCATCTACAAAAAAGAATTTTTCCTTCCATCCTTTAATGGATGAAGGACCCGTAGTAAATAAAGCCCTACTCTCCCTATTTGCTACCCTATGGGTGAAATAATACCACCCCTTATCCTTCCTACTATCCCCTTTTAAAACAAAAAAATACTTAAACATATTTACGGTTAGCACATTAATCCCCTGAGATCGGCAATAAACTAAAAATCCTATTATTACCATCATAGCATTGGGGACTAACTGTGTCAACCCTATACTATAATCTAATAACAAATCTACTAGTAACTCAGGAATTGGAAACCTAAGCCCCGTTGCCAAATAGTGGGCATAAACGGGCATCCAATGATCTCGAGGAGTAGAACATGCCCTCTCCACTACCCCAGCTGGCCTAATTAACACTCGAGAGGAGATCTCATAACTCTCCACCAAATATCCCAAGCTATCCCTGGTCCCGAGCTCAAACTTATACTGCCTCACCTCTTCCACTATGTCTGCATCTATATCATAACCCCTCTCTCTCCCACCTTTTACTTCGACCACAATGATGGGTACACTATCCCCCCCAACCCCCACCACCTCATTCCCCCCAACCCCCACCACCTCATCTCCT
>BPVZ01000003.1:4950791-4962854 GCA_020521535.1 Rubroshorea leprosula | reverse complement strand
TTAGAAAAATGATTATTAAATTGAGAAAAACCCTCACCCTCATTTATATAAATATATATACATTTGAAATATTGGGAAATTTGAATGATGGAGAATATTTTTTCAAGATTTTAGTGAAAGTTAAATTTTTGGTTAATTAAATTTAAATATTTAAAGTTTAGAGATGAATTATTGAGTTTGAAGGTTTGACACCTTACCTTTATATATTTAATTTGTGGGATAAAAAGAGAGAGGATATTTTAATTAATTAAATATTATAATATTTTTTAAATATTATAATTTAATTTATAATTTTTTTAAACTAAATATAATTTTAGGAGTACTTTATTTAATTTAATGATTAATTTTTTAGTATAATCCAACATAGTTTATGTTGCATAGAATATTTTTCCTTAATTTATGACCAATTTTAATGTTTAATTTATTTTTTATAATAATTACTTTATTTGTCTTAAATAATTATATTTTTTAAACTTTTTTTAAATTAAGAATTTGACTTTAATAATTTACTTTGTTTACTTATATTAATCTTAAAAAGAAAATTACACTACATGAAAGTAAGGTAAGATTTTTTGTGACATGATGAATAATTAAATTAAATGAATAATAATTAATTTAAAAAATATTTATTTATTTTAAAAATAAAATATATTATAATTAATTTAAAATAAATTTAAAAAAAGATAAATATATTAAAATAAAAAATAAAAATTATTTTAAAATAAAGAAAATAAGTGACACTATATTTAAGATGCGCTTTTATGCACCATATTAACTCCACATTTTTAACTTTAACCCAATTAAAAGAAAATCATTCAAGTCTTTTTCTTTTTTGGGTTTGGCCAACAAATCATTCAGGGTAAAATTAGCGATTTATACCTACAAAACTGAGAAGTGTTGTAAACAATAATTTTAAACACAATGTAAATGTTAATTTAGTGTCTTTTAAAGAACGTAAAGAGAATTGAATTAAATATAAAAAATAAATAAATAAGTATTGATATATAAATGTGGAGCATATGGAAAGATGAAGGTGACTTTTTAAGTGAGCCCATTATATTATATAATTTTTATTTTTTCGATGGCGAATGTGAGGAATATGGGAGAATGGAGAATAAAGTTGAGACCAAGACTTCATCTGTTTTTGTACTGGGATGATACAAGAATGACGGGCGACGACTACTCTTTTTCTTTTTGTCCTTTTTGGCCAATAAACAGGAACAACGGAAAAGACTTTATTAATTATAGCTTTGACAATGTTACAATTATAAGTTTTTTTTAGTTGTTAACATCTTAAATATATACAATATATTTTATATATTTAATATTTATTTTAATTAATATTTTATATAATTTTAAAATAATAAAAAATATAAAAATATGAAAATAAAATATTAAAAATATTATTAAATATAACCTATGTAAGTACAAGACTATATCATGTGAGGACAAGTCTATAATCTTACACCAAAATACACAATCAATCACACCTGCACAAATCCCTAATAAAATACTTCGTTAACCAAAAACAAAGTAGACTAATATAACAGAAAAAAGCCTGGTCCCCAATTACATGGACAACAAACATCATTATTTATTTCAGGAAATGCACTTACAAAAATTAATTTAAGTAAATGTCAACAGTTCACAAAAAATTTGTACATTTAATGCTACCAACAAACCACAAATTACAAATTATAAAAAATCAACAAAAAGTTGAACTAAACGTTCATTCAATAAGATTCCAACCTAAAATTAGTTAGAATGTATTAAGGCTTTCAAAAAACCACTTAAGTAGGACTAGCCTCCTTGACAGAATCTCTCTCCCAAGCAAAGGCTGACCATGTTGGGTACCTTCGTCTTGAAAAATTAACTATTAAGGTACAAGCAATATTAGTATTAAAATTATTATCAAGGCCTTCCCCACAGGCAGTAACAAAATCTAAAATCTGCTCAACAATGGCCACGAGAAAAAGCCCCAGATTTTGGATGGCACAACATTTATTATGACTAGAAACATTAGATATGGTTTATAAACCCAAAATCACTGTAAGCTCTCAATTTTCTTCAACCTTCCCCCATCCAATTTTATATGCCTATAGAATTTATATAACTTCCAATTATGCCTCTTCCCATCTTTATTCGATTTTATATAACTTTTGTTCCGGATTTATGATTTTTATCCCCTCTTGTGCACTACCACAAATTGGGTACTAGTGGAAACAAAGGCACAAATTGTACCACGAAGGCAAAAGAGGCCCTACACCCACAATTTGGTCCTATTTCCACCATTGCTCTTTTGTTAAGAGCATATTTGGTAAAATTTGTAAAAGTTTCAGCTTTTTAATATTATTTATATTTCACAAATTAAAATTTTTTTAAAAAAAAACTTATATTTTTATTTTTTTACATTAAAAAAACTTTAAATATTAAATTTTTAAAAGTTTCAAACTTTTATTTTTTATAAATTTTTTTTACTCACTTTTTACTCATTTCTTACTCACTTCTTTCTATTTTTAAAAGTAATTTTTAAATTTTTCATCTAATAAAAATTTAAACTTATTACTTATAAACAGTATAAAAAATAAAATAAAAACTCCAAGAAGCTTCACCAAGCAACTCTAAATGAAATTACAACAAAGGATCTAGTAAGTGATTGACTAAAGTTTTGGGAAGATTTTTTCAATTGTAAAAGCTGAAGTTGAGCCAAAAACAATATTTTTTAAAAAAATATTTTAATTCTTTTAATGAAAAAGTTGTTTTCAAATTTCCAAACTTCTTGTTTCTAGAGTATATAAATTTTACCATTAAACTTAATTCTAGATTTGATAATTTTATCAATTTTGAAATAATTTTTTATTATTTTATTCAAATTCACGATTCTGTATTTGTGTAAAGATGTATTCAAACATAATTATAAAAAGCTAAGATATGCTTTCACTATCAAAAAGGAAAATAATTGAGTTACAATGTATTTACTTAAGCACAATACCGGAGTCATATAGAGGAGGCTTGTGATGCCGGTAACCTAGTATCCTTGTGCATGAAGATAACTGATTCGGTGGTTGTGGTCTGAGCTTTTGAAAAAGAAAAAAGTTAAATACCACCAAAACTTTTAAAAAGTTATAAATAAAGCCCTAGATTTTTAAATATATATTATAATTATTCGAAAAATTGTTAGAATATATATTCATTAGCTATTAATAAAATTGGGTAACATGGAAAAATTGAATTATGGCTTGAAATTAATTATTTAAGTGAAATTTATGAAATTATGATTTAAAAAAAAAAAAAAAAAAAAGCAAAACCACAATCGTAACAAGTTCAAAATTCGATCTATGAACTCTTCTCAAAGTCCATCATTCCTTATTGCCTGACAGCTCTACTTCTCTGTGATTCTCTTGACTCCTCTCTAGCGTTCTACTACATCTACTTTCTTAACTTGCACTTGAAAATTCAAATTTCCTGGGCGTTAATATTTAATAGTTTCAACTTTAAATACTTATGTAAACAAAGTCAAGAACAATTAATTATCTATAACAAAATATGTACTCTGATAAAAGATATTTCTACTTGAATGCTGCTTTGAAGTCAACTAGCATATGTAGTATTTACACATAGTCGATCTTGTGGAAGTTGTTTTTTTTTTTTTTTTTTTAATTTTTTGATTATATGTTTGATCTTTCAATTTTTTTTATAATATTTAATAAGAAAGCAAGAAACTGTTGGTTGCGTACTATTTTAACAATTGCATGGTCCATTTGGTACTTTAATATTTGGGAAACTATCATGGGATGAGAACAATTTAGTAGAATTAGTGTAGTCAAAAACCTTTGGATGGATTAAAGGGAACTATACTTCTACTATGTAAAGTTTTGGGGATTGTTGCCTCTTCCCAGTCTTCTGCATTGAGGAAGGTTAAGTTCCCTTCTTCTAATGTAAAGGTGAGTACCCATTATATTAATTTTTTATAATACAAATTTAATTTATAATAAAATAGAAAGACATTTTTTTTCTAATTTTTTAACTATTATTTTAAATAAATATATACTTTTTCGGTTATAGTGAAATTGATGATAAATATTGCGTGGTAACTACCTACTCTAATTAGATATAACTTTTATTTATAAGAATAACCATGTTTATATGGAATGTCTCTCATGATGTTATATGGGTTGCTTTGTCCTCCCACTAAGGCTTCCACCATACAAATGACTAAGAATTAATTGGTATGCTAATTAATTTTGTAGAACATCATAGTTTAATTAGTTGGTATATATAAATATTTTGTAGGAAAATAATTAGCACATTCTTTAATCCAACACCTCTTTTGACACTTGCTCAATTTACTATTAAAATATAATATAAGTATAATTGATTTAATCAGTTTTTGCATTTTATATGCATAACTGCATTTTTAAATCTATTTATCTTTAATTTCAGATAAAAAAAAATGTCTACATCTATACACCAACTAGTTTAATTAGTTGGTATATATTAATATTTTATAATAGTGATCTTGTTTAATACTAAAATTTGGATACAAGTAAGGACATAAAATATTAAGTAACTTCTATATATCTAAAGCAAATGACTCATGTTTTCATAGATGTGACAAGTCTTAGTTTCGTTTACAAATCATAATTCTAGTGAAATCCATCTTCTTTGGCGTCAGCAAATCAAATCTCTAGAGTTTAGTTATTTAATTTTCTTTCATAGGAGAAAATGTGTAAATAAAGATGTTAACTTTATACTTTTTTTTTTTTTTAGTTAAGGATGTTAATTTTTCTAATTTTTCTAATTTCTAAATAAAGAAGCTAATTTTCAATTTTTTCTATTTAAGAATGTCAACTTTCAATTTTTTTTATTTAAGGATATCAACTTTTAACTTTTTTTATTCAAGGGTACCAACTTTCAAATTGTTTCTATTTAAGGATTAACTGGATGATAATGCTAACTTGGTGAACGGATTTTTTAATTTGAATGTTAAAAGTTGATATCCTTAAATAGAAAAAATTGAAAGTCAACATCTTTAAATAAAAAAAAGTTGAAAAGTGACATCTTTATTTAAAAATTGACAAAGTTAACATCTTTAAATAAAAAAAAATGCAAAGTTGACATTCTTATTTGCACCTATTCTCTCTTTTGTAGTATTGCAATTCTCCCCCATATCAAATCCTAGCTTCACCATTGCTATATACTAAGTTGTGTGTGGTGTTTCTTTTGGTTGGTGGCAATGGTGTTTTAGCTAGTGATGTGGAAGTCTTACCGGATTGCTCATGATGGTTCTTGCTTGATTTGTGCTTTATATTGTGATTTCTACTACAGTCTATTGTGATTATTAAGTTTATGGTTTTGTGAGTTGTACATGTATTGTATTTGGACAATTATTGGTACACCTTTAGATTTAACACATTTTACAACACACTTATTAAAAACTTATTATTTTCAAATTTAAATTCAAGATAGAAAAAATTTCATATGTAAAATTTAATGGTTGAATCAATTAGTGTCGATAGATATGTTGAACTAGATGATATACCAATCATTTTCTATTATACTTAGTTACTAGATTATATTTTATACGCCATTTGAACATAATTAGTATAACTTCTTATTCAATATATTATACAATACATTTATTAAAAAATTATTATTTTTTAATATGAAATTAAAGGCAAATAAACTTAAAAATACAATCGTGTAGACAAAATGTAAAAGCTAGTTAAATCAATTGTACATATATTATATTTTAGTAGCTGAATTGGGCAAATGTTGAAATGTGTGTTGAAATGTACCAATCATTTTCCACTCTGTTAATATAAGAGTAAATTTTATTTTTTGTATTAATTTTTTTTATACTAAATCTCTAGACATCAAAAAGTCATATTGGATTTCGACTAATTCAAAGTAGAATTGCGTCGGACACATAAGGGAAAAACTCTCTTAATACCTGTTTGTCCATTCACTAAATTTGAACTTAAAACCTTATTTAAAAGGTCTCAATCTCCTTCAACTCAAATCAACATATTGTTTGTATTTTCTCTATTAATAAATATGAGAAGAGATCATTTTAGAATTGGAGATTGACTTTTCTATTTGGTGAGACGCATTAACTATTATGCATGCAAATATTGAATGTTGGTAATTAGCAGAATCATTACCCAGAAGGAACTCCACTACTAATAAAAATTTGGACAGATTAGTATCCACTAATTTAAAAAGTCTTAATTTAGAATTAACATGAGAGATTTAAACCTATGTGCTGCTAAGTATCTAACTTTTCAATATTACAAAAAAGAAGAAGAAGGAACTCCATTGAAAGTTTAAAAATTATTTACTTATTTCCAAAATGATTTTTTTTATTTAAAATTGGTTACAAATTAATTGTCACGTTGTATTATTTAAGGAGACAAATATATTTTTTTAACCCTATTATTATCCATTAAATTAATTGTCTAGTTTATCAGAAAATTTTTCTTTTTCTTTTTACTCTATCCGTTTCAAAATAATTATTTTTTAGTTTAAATTTATCCTAAATTAATTAATTATTTTTTTATTTTTAAGATAGACAAATATTTTTTCTTACTTAAAATTTATCATTATTTATTTACTTTAATTAATCATCTTATTCTCATCAAAAATTAATCATCTTATCATAAAATGTTTTTTTAATCTTTTTTGTATTTTAAGGGTAATTTAAGTACATATAAATTTTTTTCAAATCTTTACTCTTACAAAATAAAAAATTATTATTATTATTTTAAAACAGACGAAGTACATAATTCCTTAAAAGGTAATATAACATAAATTGTTCCAATTTTTTTTTTTTTATAAAAAAGAATAACAATTATTTTAAGATAAATGAGTATTACTATTAATTTCTAAATCCACGTGCACTAAATAAATTGTTTCACCTGCCACTATTATAAGTATACCCTAGCTAGCTAAGCCAAGAATATTAGAAAGGGGAAAAACAAGATACATCATAGATTTCCTCTCCTCTCCTCTTTGTACACAAAGCAATTAGACATTGATCATGGGAAGAGGTAAGGTTGTTCTGGAGAGGATAGAAAACAAGATCAATCGCCAGGCAACCTTCTCTAAACGAAGAAATGGTCTTCTCAAGAAAGGCTATGAACTCTCGGTTCTCTGCGATGCTGAAGTTGCCCTCATCATCTTCTCCAGCCGAGGGAAACTCTTCGAATTTGGTAGCACCGAGTATGAATCCCTCTCTTTCTCTTCAGTATCTACTCTTCCATCCCTCTTTTATCTTTTGTGTTTGTGTTTCTCCATATTTTTTCATTTTTTCGTGTTAAAATCTAGAATTGAAGTACTACAATCACCGTCAAAAAGGAACCGATGGAACTAAATCTGTAATAAAAACACATGATCTGAGACAAGACAATTTCTGATTTTCCGATTGCTGTAGGTTGTGTTTTATTTTTATAAAAAAGAAAAAGGGAAAAACCTAGGGGCGTGAGGTTGTTGTTTTGTTTCTTGTATATATATATATATCCAAAGAGCGAGGAGCAAAAACTGCAGAACTAAAGCTGAGACCCAATGGGATCCCGACACGTTTTCTGGTCCTTGTCTCTTTTACTGATCTTTGATCTGTCTGCTGATGGAGTTGACAAGGTTTGTGTCAGGTCGGTTTTAGACGATTTTTTTATGAAAATTAAGGTTTCCTTTGATTCTTTCATTCAATGTCTTCCTCTTTTTTCTTTCCTTCTTTTTTTTATGTTTTATTTTACAAGAATTTGTGAGTTCCATGAAAATTTAGGGTTTCTTAATTAGGTCGCTGTTTTCTGGTAAAAAGAAGAAGAAATTCTTGATTTCTTTCTTGGGATTTTGATTCTTTAGAAATTATAAGCTTTTTCTTCTTGTAGAACTTTCTCAATCAAGCTGCTGATTGTGATTTTTTTTTTCTCTTTTTTTTTTCTCCTTCGTTATCTTCATATTTAAAGAGAATTAATGGTCAATTCATTGATCTAATTTACTGATCAGTTTAGATTTTTTTTTTAACATTTTAATGGAGATTTATTTTATTTTATTTTTGTATATATTCATGCTTTATTTGACAGCTTTGTACAAGGCATCAATCAAAAAGCTATCTAGCAAGCCTTTGTTATATCAGCCACAGCTAGCTAGCGAAGCCTTTGTTATCAAATTTGATAGTTATACACGCGAATTAATGCGTGAATCTATATAAAGAAAAATTAGAAAATTTTTTTTTTGAAAATGTGGCAAGTACTAAAAATCCAATTCACATTAGTTGATCTCACAATTTTTTACTTTTTATTAGTGTGAATAAGATTTTGGAACGATACAGACAACATCGTTATATCTCACAAGACAAAGATATTGTTCAGAATGAAACACAGGTATAATTTAAATGTATTAATTTAATAGTGTGGTAGATTTTTGAATCAATATACTTGGATGCATGATTATTGAAAACTAGGCCTAGTTAGCCAAATACATATGCTTACATTTTACAATTGAATTTTTTTTAAAGCAGAAAAAAAAAAGAAAAAAAAAAAAAAGAGTACTCCTACTCTTACATATTACATACTAATCTATCTGCCTTCTAAGCTGTATAACGATCACATATCAAACATTTTACAATTGATTGCTTTTGCAATTTTACTTTTATATATCATGTTAAAAATCTAATTAAAGTGCATCTAGTGTTGAATTAATATAATCAGTTTATGCTTTTTCCGAAAAGGGTTTTGTTAGATTACTGGTCTATTAGATAAGACCATTCTTCATACATTTAACTTCATACATTTTTCTTTTCTTTGTCCTAGCAGCAGACTATATATGAAGAGATGTTGAGGCTGAAGGCAAAACATGAATCTCTCCAGCGTTCACAGAGGTATATACCTTATATCTAAACTCGATCACCATATATTGGCTTAATAACACATAATTCTCGCAATCACTTCGCCTCTTCTTTTTCCAAAACAATATATATATACTAAAATTTGACACCGTGATATATACACGTAGGCATTTTCTTGGAGAAGATCTTGGAGGACTTGATGTAAAAGAGCTGCAAAAAATGGAGAAACAGCTTGACAGAACTATTTCACAAATTAGACAAAGAAAGGTGTGTACTACCGCTGAATTTGGAGAATAGGTATTTGAAGAATTATTAATGTTATATATAGTTGTTTTGATTGGCACTATTTACAATGCTAATACTGGCTAATTAAATCTGAAAACTAATATGATTGAAAATTCAAAACCTTCTTTCTCTCAAAATTCAATTCTTAATCTGATTGAAAGTGTATGTACTCCTAAGTATATTGGGAAGTTCTCAAATTCATAAAGCATTTTTGGTGATTATAAACGCAGATGCAACTATTGTCAGACCGACTAGAAGAATTGCAGAAAAAGGTAATTAAATATGCTATTAAAGGAAGCTTAGAGCATTTTTTATAAGAACTGCTGCAATACAATAGCATGCATACCTCACCATCTATAACTTTTTACCTAAAGAGTGGTGGCTTAATTGATAATAGGATTTACTTTTCATTTTATTAAATAAGCTTCAATTTTTGAGGAGGTCAATAAGGAAGTAATTTATCATGATTTTTCTAGTTTTGTTCTGGTTTTGATGTAGATAATTGACGTTTGACTAGATTAAGGAGGGATTAATGTCGAACTATGCACAAATTATTTTAGGAAAACCCTCAACATTAAATTCAATAATAATAATAATAATAATAATAATAAAAAGAATAAAAAGAAGGCATGGTCTCACCTCTAGATAGTTCTTGGCACAATTCCCCGTTTGGTCAAATTGTAACTACTTTATCAATAAACTTTTAATCTTAAGGCAGAATCCCACAGAATTCCTGTTGATCAGTATGTTATATGTAAATACTTCAAACTTGGAGTGCAAAGTAACACAATTTTGGTTTGCTACTGAACAGGAACTTGAACTTGAAGAAGAAAACAGACAGCTTTTCAGTAAGGTAATTGCTTTTCTTTCTGCTTACTTTACACTTAAGAGAAATACTACTTGAATTTTCATTTTTTATTAGCTACTAGTACTTGATTTGTGTCTTCCATGATATTTACAGCTAGAGGAAGTACAATGTTTCCAACCAATTCAAGGAACAAGAGATCATAGCATCATAGCTGATAACGAGTGCATGCGGGGTTTACATCCTTTGATGAATTCCCTAAATAATAATCAAGTCCACCAAGAATCCCCTTTGCAAACTGGGTATGATTTTGCCTTGTTTTGCTTGCTTTTATTGTCATTGGATTAGTATGAACCAGAACTTTATCTATTCTACATTACGAGCACTAATGAAGCGAAAATGCATAGAAATTCTAATACAAAACACTATCTATGAAACAGGTATCATCAGCTTCTTGCCCAGGAAAGAGCAACTGAAAGCAGGGTGGGCAGGAGTGGGCCTAGAACAACAGCAGGGTGGCTTTGAACCTCCCAATATGTATGACTACTGCATATAGTGTGCCTTGGTACAAGACATATGCTTCATCATATAAACCCAAAAATAAAGAAAAAAAAAATGACAACTCTCCTTTGTGATATTGTCATGATTCTATAATATATACCAACAATATTAAGGAGAAATAAAATATATAGTGAATTAGTTATTAATTTTAATTTCCCTAAGAAAAATTTATATTTACATATATTGTTATTGAATGTCAAGGAGGTTTGAATTATCAACAAGACGAAGGCTTGATATTTTTTCCTGTTGGTCATGAAGACAGGCATGATGGTTTTAATAACCATTACAAATTTGGAAAGGGAAAATTGACGTCAGGATCAAGAAAATGTGCTTCTTTGACCAAATGGACCACTGCAAGAGAAAGGGCTTGATTCAAACTGCATATGGCAAGACATTTCATTTTTCATTAAGTATGTATACCATTCTTTGCCTAAATTGGCTGCCTCAATTTTTGCATCCCAGTCAACTTATATATGCATTCTGATTTCACAAACAGAAGCGGCACATGATCTCCTAACTCCATTAAAAGCTTGTCAATTTCAAGCAAAACATGTGGCAGCATCCTCTCTCTGCCTTGTTATAGACATACGAAAGCCTAGTTCCTTGCTTTTATTAATTAGTACTAGCTAGAGTTCCCAAATCTTGAACACAATGCGGCTGCAAATCATTGTTGGCGATATGGCACCAAAAAATGTTGACCGACTGGGCTTTTGTAGGTTTCACTTGACTATGATATATGCTAATATTCATATGGTTGAGATCTTGCCTAACACTACCGGAAACAGCAAAATTCCAGACCAGTCAATTGGTTTGGAAAATTTGAAAATTGGTCTAAAAAAAGGATATTCAGATTGACATTGATTTGAATAATTAGTCTAAAAAAACTTGATTTAAAAAATTTTAATTTTAGACCAACTAAAAATTGGTCTAAATAAAATTTATTTTCAAACCAAAATTGGTCTGTATGAATCTTTGGAAAGATCAACTTTCAACCAAGAACTTGCTTAAGCTAGACCAAAATTGGTCTAAAGAATTTATTTTCACACTAAAAGTGGTTTGGATGATATATTATCAGACTAACTTTGGTTTGGATGATAGTAAAGGAACCTTGAGAAATGGTAATTTATAGACTATTCTTGGTCTAAATAACAAAATAAATTAAAATACACATAAAATTTTCAAACCGATAACAATTGAAATTTAGTGGCCTAAACTGCAAAAATTGAAAACTATAGTGTTTGTTTTGGCATCTTTCGGAAATAATTTCAAACTAGTTTCGGTTCAAAAATGGTTGACCTCATTTAGAAACAATAAAAAGTTTGGTTTCTATGTTATGCTATACTGAAAATATTTCCAGACCGTTATTGGTCTAAAAATATTTGGCCTCATTTGCAAAAAAGAAAAATGTGGTGGTTGGGTTAGCCTTTTTTCAAAAAAGTTATCCAGACCACTTTCAATATGAAAATACTATGTACTCAATTGAAAAAAGCAAAAATATAAGTAATGTTTTGACAATGAATTGATTAATATTTCATACCACTCTTGGTCCGAAACATAAGACTAT
>BPVZ01000003.1:4923383-4934106 GCA_020521535.1 Rubroshorea leprosula | reverse complement strand
ATGTTTTATTTAAAAATATTGACAAATGAAACCAACATTTAGAAATAAAATATAAGACCAATATTGTAACTTATGCCACATTATTTAAAATATTAAATAGTGAATTTTATATTATTTAATGATTAATTTTTTTGTTTTTTGAATTTATAAGAATAATGAAAAATGGGAATAAAATTTAAAACTAAAATCTGAAACTAATATTGTAACTTATGCCACATTATTTAAAATATTAAATAGTGAATTTTATATTATTTAATGATTAATTTTTTTGTTTTTTGAATTTATAACACTATGTAAACAAACTAATTTAATGACATAATATAATTTACATGATAAGTTCTAAAATTTTATTTTAAATTTCTGTCCTTCTCGTTATTGTTCTTTATTTAATTACTTTTAAAAAATATTGTTTGAATAGAGTTTTTGTAAAATACAAAATAGAATTTATGAAATTCATAAAATTAACTATGCGTAAACTCTAACAAGATTCACTTTTGAAAAATATTTTAAAATTTTGTCTAAAATACTTAAAAAACTAAAAAGACACGTAAATTTGATGCAAAATCCTACATTTAGCCCCTCATCTTATTAAATTTGAAGGTTTTAGTCCCTCACCTTGTACTATGACATTTTTAACCTTTTATCTATTAAAATTAAAAAAAATAACCCTCACTTTGTGACCATTTGTTAGTTCTGTTAGTTGACTGTTAACTCTATTAACTTACTGTTAATTGATTGTTAACTATTAAAAACTTTTTTTCAGCTAATAGAATTAATAGAACTAATTTTATAATATTTCGTTAATTCTATTAATTGGTTATTAATTAACTGTTAATCGATAAAAATTTATTTTCAGTTAATAGAGTTAACAATCAATTTAAATTGAGGCTATTTTCTTCAATTTTAATAAGTGAGAAGTTAAAATCTATAAATTTAGTAAAGTGAGAGATTAAAAGTGTTATATTATAAGTTGAGAGACTAAAATTTTTAAACTTATTAAGTGAGGAGGTAAAAGTGGGTTTTTACTTAAATTTGCAAAGAAAATGATGAGATAGCAGTTTCACAGTTTACACGCAACATAAATTTGTTATTAATAATTATAAAATGTATAATTTACTTATATATACAAATTGTAAATCATTTTTCTTTTATGTAAAATGATTAAACGGAAAGATAAACCCGAAAAACGTCAAAAAAATGAGTCACAGACAGGCTCCCATTGCAGATCCCCAATAAACCCCACCTCGTATTTAAAAATTATTTAAAAATTAAAACCCAGATGGACGTGTTAAAAAAAAAAAAGAGAGCTAGCTCGGAGGAACGAGGACACTGTTTTGTGTTTACAGTTTAGTACGTGTCAAACTGTCAATAAAGAAAATGAGGGAGAGTGAAGGAAAATGAAAGAAAAAATACTAGTACTCGGTCATCATACAGTCATCCCATCCGGCACCATAGAAAAATTCGTTTCAATTCCCAAAGAATCAAAGAGACGATGGGTCTGGTCTGGTCTGGTCTTCAATGGTCCAGTAAAACTTAGGAGTGAGTGAGTTAAAAAAAAAGAAGCAAAAATACAAATGCAAAAGCCTTTTTTCTTGTACCCTACCCCCTATACCGCTGCTTATATTCTCTTTCTCAAAATCAAACTAATATGCCTGATTTATTCTCTTTATGGATCCGCTTTTCTCGCTTCTTCTTCAGCCTCCCTCCAAGGTTTTTCAGCTTTTCTTCTTCATAAGTAGCCTTAATTCCCCTCTTTCTCATCTGCTTCTTGTCATTTTCATTCTGATTTTTTCATACTACGGTCTTTTACCACCCAACTTTCTAAATGTTTCCATAGAAAAGCAGGGGAGGATCTGAGTTTTTTTAGCTGGATATGGGTAGGGATTGGTACTTGGGTGGTGGTAAAAGCTCCTCCTCCACGGCAGCCACCTCCAAGAGAGACAGAGACTCTAATCATACCGCCAGTACTAGCACTCCTTCTGGTTGCCTCAGCGCCGTCTTTCACTTTTTCGATTTTCACCATTTTCCGTTCCCTTTACACCACCACTCTGCTTCGGGTGATACCAGTATTTCTCAAAAACCCCACTCCTTTCAACCTCAAGAACCGGTCAACGGTACTCTTTTTGTTTTCTTTTTTCCTCTGTTCTTGCAAGAGCTTCTCTGCAAATACTAACTGGGTTAATCTCTGGTAATTGATCGGATTTGAGACTAAAAATGGATTTGATGAATGTGTAGGTATAGAGGCACCAAGAAACAGTTTGGAATTAGAGGAGGGAAAGAAAAGTTCAACTTCGTTGCCTTCAATAAGTAAAGAAGAAAATATAAATATTCCTTCAGTAAGTTTGTTTTAATTACCTTCATTTTCTCTCTTTTTTATGGTTTCCATTTCCATGTTCTCTATTTAATTAATTTTATTTCTCAAGATTCACAACTTCTTTTTGAAAAATGAGAAATTAATCATGATAATAATGATAATGTTTTTCAATCTAGTTGGGAATTCAAATCAAAACGCGTGGAGATACAAGAGGAAGACTTGAAGCTCCAAAGAATGAGTTTTCTTCCGAAATTATTAGTTCTCCGGCCACCAAGACTCCGACTTTGGTTGCCAGGCTCATGGGTCTCGACCTTATCCCCGAAAGTAACCAGCTACCTGCGCCTTCCTCCACACCAAAATCGTTGCATCACCATCTTCAGCCCAGAAAACCTCTTCATACCAAACACAGAAATTCTCTGGATGGGGATATTATAGGAACCCGTTCTTTGCCGGAGACGCCGAGAATATCTGCGGCAAGAAGATCAGACGTCGACCTCCACCACCGTCTCTCGCTCCAAATTAACAAAGAGAACATAAGCCCCAGCGAAGAGTTAGTACTTTCCCGTCTCGGGGCATTAAAGAGAAAGGAGCTCAAAAACGAAGATGAGAACAGAAGTCCTGGTCATTATGCTAGACAGATAGTGAAACAGGTGAAAGAAAGTGTAGGTCGGAAGGTAGGAATGAATATAACCAACACAGTCCGCAACAGAGAGGTCGCCAGAGAGGAACTCGTGAACCAATTCAAGGCTCAGAAAATTTCTAAGGCTCTAGCCAAAGTAGCGGATCAGTCTAGTCCAGGAAAGCACTCGGCACCATCTTGCTCGTCCAGACTCAGGTTTCTGGAACCCAAAAGCAAACCGGGCGTCTCCACTCCACCACCGGAGGTCCAGCCACATAATATTAAAATTTTCCCTGCAAAACCCAAGTTGCAGCCTGTGCAAGAGAAGCAAGAGCAGCAGCAGGAAGAGCTACCCATTAAGAAATGCAAGAAATACACCGGAGGAAGGTTCAGTCCCAGGCTGAAAAAGCCGGTTCAAGAGGAGACGTTCGTTCGTCCTGCCAATGTTAGCACTCCTGACAGAAAATGCAAGAAAACACCTTTATCCAATGACCTCCTTAACATCTCTGTCCCTACTCTGCTTCCGGTGAAGAAAGATCACTCTTCTTCTTCCCCAGCAACAAAATTTTCGCAAAAACAGGTATGCACTCCAAGTCGTTGTGCTTTTCCTTTTTGAAAAAATGTCGCCTTTCTTCATACAATTTTACAGTTAATCTGGACCCTATTTTTGTGGATTCCTTACAGATTGCAGAGGCTCAAACATCGAAACAGAGCTCACAGTTATCTAGTTGTTCGAGCCAAACGTACAAACAACAAGAGACACACCCGCACCCTGTCCGAGGCGACCACCGCAACAAGTGTAACGGTGCTGCCACTGCCACCTTCGCCGGAGTCGACGGAGCAGCGCATGAATACATCACTGGAATCCTAAAATGTACTGGGATTGACCAAGACACCCCAGTTTCCTTCACTCGGTGGTTCTCCCCTTCTCACCCCCTTGACCCCTCCATTTTTTACTTCATCGAGCATTTTAACGCCACCCGTGCCGCCGTACCCTGTAAAAATTCTGCTTCTTTACGTCATCGATGCAATAGGAAACTGCTGTTTCATTTGGTGGATGAGATTTTAGTCGAGATTTTGAAGCCTTTTTTCAACACCAAGCCGTGGGTAAGTAGTATTAAAAGTACCCATCACATGCGAGGATCAGAGTTGATAGAGACATTATGCTCCAAAATTCGAAGATTCCCACAAGCTGATTGTCGGGTTTTGGAAGACATCGACGGTTTAATTGAAGAAGATTTTCCGGAGATGAAGCTACAGACCGCGGCGGCGTACGAGGAAGAAGGGGAAGACATCGCGGCAGAGATAGAGCGGGACATTTTGGAGGAGCTCGCACATGAAACGGCGGTGGCGATGCGGGTGTAAGACGGCGGCGTTTGAACGGAGAGACAGAAAGATGAGTGATCACGTGGGTGGTTCACGTGATGCGATGTTGTCATTGGGCGGGGCCCGTGCCTGAGGGTGACACGTGGAGAAAATGAGTGCTGGTTTTGGGGGCGGAAGAGCACTTGCTTTCTAATTGGTTCTGAAAAGACAAGCCGGCGGCAGAGGAGTCGCGTTCCTCGGTTTTTTTTTTTTTTTTTTAAATTTAAGTTGGGTGTGGAATTCAAACCCCCGCGCTACTAAATCATAATATGAATAGTTCTTTATAAGGATAAAACGACCACCTCCTTGTATATTACTACTAATTTTAAAATAAAAATAAATATTTTTTTGAGTTATTAAAGAATTTAAAAAGGAGAGAAAAGAGACGGTTGCTTGCAGTTTGAAAGAGTTCTGGTGAATTTGAATGCTATGATATTTCCCGTCTGTTGAGTATATGGGGTTATATGACTTTTCATTTCACTTTTTACTTTTCTAATCGGACTCCCAGTTTCAATTTTCCTAAAAGTAACTCGAAACAACACATTATATAATAATTAATAAATGATAAATCTCTTTATATTGAGGTGGTTTTCTTTTAAGGTTATAAAAGATATATATATATATATATGGATGTGAGATTAATAATTTATTTATATATAAATCTTACATATCATATTTATTTAAAATTTTAATTATTTAATTTTTTATTTTTAATAATTGAGATTTTTATCTAAAAAATGTTAATAAATCTCGATTATTAAAAATAAAAAAATAAATTATTAAAATTTAATATAAATATAATATATAAAATTTATGTGTAAATTGATTCTCCTCTGTATCCAAACCCTATATTTTTTTAACATAGGAAAATTTGGGATAAGGGGATTTCATAGCTTTTGCCATTCAAGACCTGTTCATGCCCAAGGGTCGATCATCGTGTACATAACCACTGCAACTTAAGGTTGCAGGTGTGAGTTGGGGGAAAAATAATAGGGAGATTCTTTGAGAGCAAACATCGTCAATAACTCCAATCACTTTGAGCGATTGTATGAGGTATGTGTAGTTTCATTTTCAATTCCCATACAATAAGTACACATATAACAATTAATCCAATCACTTTAACTTCAAGAGTTATAATTGATAAGTAAATATTATTTTTTAAATCAAATTTTGGAATATAAATATTGGAGTTAACATCTAATTTAAAATTTTAACCAGTCAAATTAAGTTAAGTTAATTAAGGAATTCCAATGTTTGATAGTTATAATAATATACTAATTATGTCTACCTTTTGAATTAGTAGAAAGTACGAACATGCAGAAAGTTCCAACAGCAAGAGAATCTAATAGATTTTATTCTCCATATATGGATATATGTGTGTATTTGAACTTGTAAAGTAGAACATAATGATCTTATAAAGCCCTCTCAAAAACCAACCACTCCCTGCTCCCCGGGCCTCTCTAAACGAAGTAAGGGAAAAAGGAAAAGGAAAAGGCAAAAGGAAAAGGATCGAAAGGGAAAAGGAAGCATGTGAAAAGTGGGAAAAAGACAAGCACCAAAAGATACATGATCGGCACAGCATGCACATGAGAACCCGGGAGACTGGGTAGAAATTTAAGTAAAATTAAAAGCTAGCCAACCTAGAATTACAACTGCATTACCTGATGTTAAATGCAGACAACAAGCTCAAGTCAAAATGACAATAAATTCTGTACATCCATTACATGTTGGAATTATTGGTGGAAAGCTCAAAATAAAAGTCAAGAATCTCTTCTTCCCAACTGATGATCTACGTAGATTTAACAGTTATATATGTAACTTGAAAGGAGCAGCAGTCAACCTAACTGGTAAATAGAGTTTATTTTTTATTTTATTGATATATATTTTTTAAAAAAATTTGCATTGTAAATAGAATTGGAAAGACAACCATTTTCTCATTTCTTTGCTCATCTATCTCATTTCTTGTGAGATTTTTACTCAAACTCAAGACGTTTTAATTACTTTCACTTTAGGAAGACTATTATTCAATGAACTATTTAAGGTGTTGGTTATGTTATTTATTAATATTTAATTACTAAAAGATCAATAAGGGAGTAGGGGGCGATTTTTGAAAATTAAAGAATCACGAATAGGCCATATTTTCTAAAATAAAAGCCAGGAAAGAAACATGTTTTTTGGTTGGTTAAAACTCCATTTTGGTCCCTTTACTTTGAAAAAAAACCCCTCTTTGGTCCTTAACTTAAGAAATCTTCTTTTTGGTCCATAAAGTTTATTTGTTCAGCCTTTTTTTGGTCCTTCTATCTAATTTTTGTTGACATATATTGACATGGACGTTTATTAATAGGATTGCTTAATAAATTCTCTAAATAAATGAGGTTGAAAATCCACGCCATAGAAAAAGATGATGTGGCACCACAAGTACATTAAATATGCCGTAAAATGATGACATGCTATTTCATATTAGTTAAAATATAAAAATAATTAGAGAAGTTAAAATTACACATCTGCCGTTATAATTTCATCTCCAAACGCCTTTCTTCTCTTCTTTGCCTGAACCAAATCTCTTCCTCTTCCCCCTTTTTTTCCTCCACTCTTCTCCACTTAAATCATATCTTCTCCACTTTGTCAATCCAAAGTGTTTTTTGCTCTTCCTCCATCTAAAGCATCCTTTGGTTTGTTAATTGTAGACCCAAATGCATATTTTTTTTGCTTTACAAACTCTATTGATTTACTTTTCCTTCAAATCTCATGGGAAAGAGCATTTCTATCTCATGAGATAGAAATTATTTCTTGGGTTTTACATTCTAATAGAGAACTAATTGATTTAGATATGTATAGTTGTTGGTTGTTTGGCAGAATTGTATCTTGTGTATGTTTCTGAAGAATGGAGTATTTTTTTATTCACAATATCATTTGCTTATGGTGTGGAATTTCTATGTCATATATATAAAGAATAAATTAAGCAATTCCATTATCTTAATATGCCACTTCATCAAAAATTTAATATAATGACTAAAAAGGGCCTGGTAAAATAAATTTTAGTTTAAAATGCTAATTCAATCTCTCAAGTTTTAGATTTTTACTAAAATTGTTCTTCAACTTCAAAACATACCAAAATTATCCATCAACTTTGATTTTCAATACCATAATGGTCCTTCAATTAACAAAAATGTCATGTAACTCCCTATCTTGCTACAAAATCAATTAATTTTTAAAACACCAATGACGTGTAAGATCAAATAATCATATTTTACTATTGTGGTATATTTTCATTTACACATTAGATTGGCATATAATTAAAGTTGAAAGACCAAATTGATACTTTTAATGAAAGTTTAAGAACAAAATTAGTACTTATTTTTAAAGTTCAAGACTATTTTGATACCAAAAATTAAAGTTTAAGAACGATTTTTGTACTTTTTGAAGTTGAAGGACAATTTTTATAAGTTTGAAGTTAAAGGACAATTTTAGTATAAATTTGAAAGTTGAGGACCAAATTAGCATTTTAACATTAATTTTAAGGGCCAAAAATGGGTTTTCTTAAGTGTTGGGACCAAAAGAGGCTTTATCAAAGCACAGGGATCAAAATAGGGTTTTAACCCTTTTGGTTTAGACAAACTATTTTTTAACTCATATATCCACCTGTGAAATCACATTTTTGCATCTGAAAAAAGAAAAAAGTAGTATCATATTATCAGCTAGTTCGACTGAAATACATGTTTCTAAAAAAAATAAATGAAAACAATTTATTCATGTACTGCAGTACAAGTGCTATGATTTAATTTCATTTAATATCCCGACAATAATATTACAATAATAGTTACAGTAACATGATTGGCAGACAGCGGGAAATTCAAAATGGGAAAGACTTTAATTATACATTATTAATAATTGTTTGTTTACAATGATGCAGCTAAATGGATAAAAAAATATTATATAATTTACATTGTATTAAACTTTAGAACATTAATCATTAAATGAGATAGATCCCCTAATATTTGGAGTTATTTTCTTTCATCTAAATATTTAATGATTAATATTCTACAATTTGGTATAATTTAAATTATAAAATAAAAAATTTATATAGTTGACTAGTTACAGAAGTAAGGAATAAAATTAACATAAACTACATTAAATGAAACATTTGTAGCCATTAGGGAAATGTCTTTGCAGATTCTCACCAATATATTGGATTTAAAAAAGTGATTAACTCAAGATAGATAGATATATATATATATATATATATAAGATCAATGTATATTAGTCTCAACTCTTAAAAAAATTAAATTCTCAACTTACATTTAAAAATCAAAATTTTAATTCAAAACTCAAAAATTCATTTTATTAAATTTAATATCAAGATTTAAAAACTGATTATGTATTGTAATAAAATTAGTTTTGAAATCTAAATATCAATATTTAGTAAAATCAATTTTTAAATTTTGAATTGAATTTTAATAAAATAAAACGAGGTAATTTAAGTTTGAGACTCCAATTTATTTTAAGAGTCAGAACTAATATCTATTTTTCAATATATATATATATAAAAGTGATTCACTTTTTAACTTTGTTTTATTAATAGATTTTGGCATAAATGAGACTATATCTATTATTATCATGAAACGGTTGCGTGTATAAGCCTTTTAAAATTTGGTTTCCCCCCTCGGCAAATTTATTGAACGTTTTGGAATCGGCGGCATCAACTTAATAATCCAATATTTTCCATTTTTATATAACTATATTGCATGGAGACACCCAACATGATAATAAGTTCCTTAATTATTACTATATATTACAATTATATGTATGGACAATATGTTAGAAATTAGATCCTATTATTTAGCCATTATCTCTATATTTTAGGAAGTTTAAGTTATTTATTTGTTTTAGGTTGTTATCATTTAAATTACATTAGATAAGATTTATTAGTTATTTTTTTAGATAATATTATCTTGTAAAGTCTATTTAAAGGCTGGATTATTTTCAGTCTAATGAGAGATTCAGTTTTTCATTCCATCTTCTTTTTTTCGGGAATCATTGATTTTTTAACATTTGGTATCAGAGCTTATTCCCGAAAAATTCCATAGCTTCCGAAAATTATGTCCAGCCCTCAATCCCTCGTTTTGATGGTCATCACTACGACCATTGGAGTATGTTGATGGAGAATTTTCTTCGGTCCAAAGAGTATTGGACTATTGTTGAAACTGGAGTTCCAGAACCAGCGACAGGTGCAAATGATGCACAAAGGACAAAAATTGAGAAGGAAAAATTGAAGGATCTCAAGGCTAAGAACTATTTGTTCCAAGCCATAGATCGGGCTATCTTGGAAACAATTCTTAACAAGTCTACTTCCAAGAATATTTGGGATTCCATGAAGAAGAAGTACCAGGGGAATGAAAAGGCAAGGCAGCAACAGCGCTAGGCTTTCCTGGCAGAATTCGAAGTTCTGCAGATGCAAATTGATGAATATGTAGATGATTATTTTGCAAGGACGATAGCTATTGCAAATAAGATGAGGATCCATGGTGAAAATTTGGAGGATGTTGCCATAGTTGAGAAAATCCTTCGGTCTATGACAACAAAATTCAATTATGTTGTTTGTTCAATTGAGGAGTCAAATAATATTGAGGCTCTTTCCCTTGATGAGTTGCAGAATTCATTGTTAATTCATGAGTGGAAGATAAATTGCCAAGACAAGCAAGAGCAAGCAGTGCAGATTTTGCAAACACAAGCCTTGCAGACTATAGTTAATTCAAGGGCTGTAGGTCGAGGAAAAGAAAACTAGAAAGGCAGACCGAGATCTGACAGATTGGAGGAAAGTTCAGCCACTGGAATTCAGAAGAGGTGGCAGAACAAAAATTATCAAGCTGCAGATAACAGATCCAAATCTGCAGGAAAGGCAAATATTGAATGCTTCAAATGTCATAAGTATGGTCATTATCGTTCTGAGTGTTGTGCTAATCTGAATAGAGGAGAAAGTTCCAATTTTGTAGAACACAACGAGAAGAATGATGTTAGTGATCAGTCCAAAGCTTACAAATTATACAATCCTTTAACCAAGAAGGTCATCATTAGCCGTGATGTAGTGTTTGATGAAGCAAGCACTTGGCCTTGGACAGAAAATTTGGGCAACAAATTCCTGTAGATTTCGAAAATGGAGAAGATCTGACTGTGCAGAACTCAGAAGGTCAAACTTCAGCAGATCTCGAGGTTTCAAGACAGACAGCTAAAGAAAGTTTGCCTACAGAAGCAAAGCTCAATATTAGAGGAAGTTTGCCAACAATACCAAAACTGGAATTTAGAACTAGTTCCAGACCTCAACGCAAAAAAAGGAGACCAGCATGGTTGGAAGATTATGAGGTAACAGATCTACCTCAAGATGATGTTCCAGTTAATCATTTTGCTTTATTTGTAGATTGTGATCC
>BPVZ01000003.1:4889512-4902903 GCA_020521535.1 Rubroshorea leprosula | reverse complement strand
GAAATGAGGAGGAAAAAGATTAGTAGCTTCATTTTTAAAACAGACTTTGAGAAGGCATACGATAGCGTGAATTGGGTTTTCCTAGATGAAATGATGAGAAGGCTCGAATTTGGGGAAAAATGAAGATTGCGGATAAAGGAGTGTTTGCAAATAACTTCAGCATCAGTTCTTGTTAATGGAAGTCCAATGGACAAGTTTAAAATGGAGAAGGGGTTAAGATAAGGTGACCTGATTGCTCCGTTACTCTTTCTCATTGTTGCTAAAGGTTTGAACATGCTAATTGAATTAGCCATTAGAAAGGAATTATTCCAAGGAATTCCTGTAGGCTCCGATGGTCTTAACATCTCACGTCTCCAATTCGTTGATGATACTATTATAATGGGGAAGGCAGATCTTGGCAATATTAAAGTTGTGAAAGGGATTTTGAGATGGTTTGAACTAGTGTTAGGCTTGAAGATTAATTTTAACAAAAGTGTCCTATACTTATGCTATGTTTTCGATGAATGGAAGAGAATGGTGGCTGCTAATCTCAATTGCAAATCTAGATCACTCCCTTTCACCTACCTTGGGATGCCAATTGGTGACATTATGTGTAGAAGAAGGCCTTGGATTCCAGTTATTGACAACTTTAATAAAACGCTGGCAATCTGGAAAGCGAAAAGCCTGTCGATTGGTGGCCGAGTTGCATTGCTAAGGTTTGTTCTCTCTACCTTTTTGATTATTTTATGTCTTTTTTTTTTTTAAATTCCTAAAATTGTGCTTCATGAACTTGTGTGCTTACAAAGAAAATTCTTATGGGGATATATGGAGGAGAAGAATAGAATAGCGTGGTTAAGTTGGAAGAAAGTGTGTAAGGGTAGAAATGAGGGAGGATTAGGTGTGCTGGATCTTGAGTGTAGGAACACAGCTTTTTTAAGGAAGTGTTGGGACAAATTTAGGAAGGAAGAGCATAGTATTTGGAAGAAAATTATTGTTGATAAGTTTTATGGAGGTGGTATAGTATGAGATATTAAAGAAGTTCAAACTAGAAATGTATCCACTCTATGGAGAAATATTGTGACATTAGGTGATGAAGGGGGTAAAGGTGCATAGACATTTAGAGAGGGATTCCGCTGGAAGTTGGGGATGGGTGAAAAAATCAAATTTTGGAAGGACAAATGGGTAGGAATTGAAACTCTAAATGACTCTTTTCCTAGATTGTTTAATTTGGCCTCTAATAAGAATGCTAAAGTTATGGAGGTGGACCATTTTTCTAATGGATCTTGGATGTGGAAAAATATTTGGAGACATGAACTATTTGGTAAGGAAAAGAATGAAGAACAAAGATTAAAGGAGATCCTCACGAGCGGGATTATGCTATCCTCCCAACCAGACCAAAGAAGTTGGAGCTTAGATGCAGCAAACGGGTACATAGTCGACAAGGCCTACTCAATGATGATTGGACAGAGCAAAATTCTGGAGTCAAGAATATGCAAGAGGCTATGGAACAAATTAATTCCAACAAAAGTTAGCTGTTTTGGTTGGTGCCTTCTCCTTAATGGTTTGCCAACAAAATCAAGTCTTTAAATGAGGGGCATTTTGCTTAAAGAATAGGAGAGCATTTGCAGCATATGTAAAAGGGATGTTGAGGATGAAAATCACTTATTTGTTCAATGTTTGAAGATCCAGGATCTATGGATGAGATGTTACAAATGGTGGGGGATTTTCATCTCCTTACCCAACTCAGTTTCTCTTCTTTGTGAAGCTCACAACCAAGGGATAAGAAACTAGTTAAAGCTGACTTTTCATCTTCTTGGTGGTGACATGGTCCATATGGTACACAAGAAACAACATTATCCACAACTCACAACAATGGGATGAGGACAAAACATTTGATCTAATTCAAAGGAGGTCTTTTGCATGGATTAGGGGGAAATATGTAAACACTATGTTTTCCTTTTTTTGTTGGTGTAATTTTCCTAGTTTATGTGTCCAAAAAATTACTAAAAGTTAGATTACACTTTCAGGCATTCATTTTTTCGCTTTTTGAATGTCCTCTTAAGTGATCACTTGTAATGTCTCATGGAGACTTTAAGTAGAGTACCCCTTGTACTCCTCATCATAATAAAATATTTTGATTCATTTAAAAAAAAACTATAAAAACTAAACTTTTATAAGATGTTAACAATAGCTATGCCGTTATGTCTAATTTTCATTATATATTAATAAAGAACCAAGGAATACTTAATTTAAAAAAAAAAAAACGTAAGAAAGGTTGTGAATTATAAGAAACTAGAAGAAACAAAAACAATAAAAATCAGAAGAGTAGCACCAACAAGAAGGAAAAGAACTTGTAACTACTTATTTTATCATATCATTCATAATACAAACTTGTAGGCATATATATAGGTTAAGAGAAATGTGGGGATTTCATTGACTATTAAATAGGACTAAATGTAGATAATTGACTAATAAATAGGATTAAATGTATGTATGAATAACACTTTAGTGGAGTCATAAATGGCATCTTAGTGGAGTCATATGAATAACACTTAAGTGTGGTTTTGAATGACTTTCATTTTTTTTTTTTTTTTGAACATGCATTGAATGACTTTCATTGATAAGAACTTACAATATAGAAGAAATTAAAGATGAAAATAAGGTGAAAGTGAAACATCCACAAATAAAAAATTTATAATAAAAAATACATTTATTTATCAATTAGTTTAATTAAAAATTATTAATATTTTTTAAACAGTAAAAAATTAATATTTATTTCATTCCGAGTACAAGGGTACGGAACCTCGTTAACTCTTCTACATTCTTGTGAGTCACCGTACAGCCCTCTCAACATTCACATGCATTCATATATTGTCTTGGTTCCAACGCTCAATCTGAAAAACTAAATCCACACTACCTGCTCTTGCCCTTAATTAACCAATGTAACGCCCTAATTAGCTGTATTAACCAAGTTTAACTTCTTATAATTTGACCAAAAAATAGCCACCTGTCACCCACCAGCACCTAAAAAATATCAAAGCCTTAGGCTACAGAACGAACCAGCCCAAAGATCTAAGCCCACCATCAATGCACAAACTTTTATTTATTTATTTTTTTCCATTATTTTCCCCGTATTTTTCTCTGAAAGCTTCCCCACGTTCTAGGACCTCAGTCCGTTAACCGTTTTGCTCTTACCAGCTGCTTTCTCCCCCACAGATTAAGTGAGATGAAACAAGATGCAAAGATTTCAAAAATAAAATGACAATGTGAGGATGTTTCTGTTAAAAGTAATGAATAATGATAGTCCTAGGTATCATTATAAAAAGAACTTCAAAAAAATTAATCACTAGAATACAGAACTGCACTTGGGTGCGGCTATAGCCTCTTATGCTACATACCCATGCAATCAGATGATACACTGAATTCAGGGTTTCATAATGTCATGATCCGCAGCATTTTACACCATTTTTTATGGTATTCTTATACCGTATAAAAGCTGTTTGGAAGAATTTTAAAAAGCAAGTTTGTTTTAAGTAAAATTTTCTCTCCTAAGTTTAAAAATTTGTTGAAAGGAAATTAAAAAATCAGACGCATCTATAGCTTTTTTTCATAACTTACTAAGTTCATTTGAAAATCCAATTGTCCAATTTTCCTCCAACAAAATCTTGAATTTGTGAGTGAAGAATTTGTTTAAACAAACTTGCCTTTTAAGATCTCTGAAATACCCTTATACTATAGTTACATTTAGATCATATATATAGTTAAACTAGAAAATATTAAATAGAAAAGTAGTGTACTAACCAGCCACATACACTGATCATACAGCATTATTTGGGGCAACACAATAATTTCAACCATAAAGTAATTTAGGTAGTTGTTACTAATGGCTTTGTGGCAGTCCGATGAACAATTCTGTCTCAACCTCCGAGGACTCTTATTTTGAGTGCAATTGTTTAATGGCTTCCTATGTTGGGTTGGTTGTTGCCATGACTTTTCTTCCACCACACTAAAATCCAAATCAAAAGAGAGTCAGATAAATTTTTTTTTTTCAAACATTATGTTTTGAAGTCTCAATTATACTAGATTGTTAAATATGAGTCATTGAATGAGGGGGCTCTTGATTGTAGGGTGGCCCCCATTATCGAATGGCCTAGTTTTTGCAATCTAGTGTCAATTTGGACTACAAAACTATGGGTTGTTTTTTTAAGTAAAAAGAAAAAAACTTAAAGATTTGAAAATGAAAGACTCACCTTTTCACATAATTTCACATTTTCTTTTAACAACTTTCTCTCCTAAATTAAGACAAAAAATGTATTATTGAGAAAAAAGCATACAAGAGTGACATTGTTGATTAGCTTAGAGCTAGAAGATTGAGGAAGTACTATGTGTTTTATTCAATAGAGGGGGTTATTCTTACCTTTGCTTTTAGTTCCTGTATTTGCTCCTCATGTAACTGGGCCTATAAGATAGGACATAACATGTGTAGTGTAAGTATTTTCATGCAAGCAAACACAATTTTCAAGTATTGTCTTGGAATTATATGTAAGTAGATGTATGGCACAATAAAGAATCTAGTACACTGGAGAAATTTAGATCAATGCATATGAGGAACGTCAAGCCAAAGTCCCTTTCATGTAGGCAGATGGCACAATAAAGAATCTATTATAGGGTACATTTAATCCAATCCCGCATCATGGAGGTGATCTTGAAACACTTAGATGGTTAAACTTTAAATAATGAAGGTTGCAGGTCTATCTAGGAATATAACCCAAGAAGGAGACGAGTTTGAGGAAATGTGGCCATTGTATGTCTATAAGGGTCCAATGACGGTGCAAATATCTATAAATACATCAAGAATTAAGCTTTTTTGACAGTAACTCAAAACCTAATTTCCTTCAAAATCAAAAGCCCTGTAGTCATGCATTAATTCGTTAATGTAACTACTTTTAGTCTAAACATGCAAATCTAAAGGTTGCAAACCTCTCTTGCCCTGATGTTCTTCAAGCTTTGTTCTAGCTGGCTATCAATCTCTTGAAGTTCCTCAACAGAACATGAGCCCAATCCTTGGCCCAACAACTTCCTGTATGATATAAAAAATTTAAACTTCAGAAATCCTTTCACCTGGATGAGATGAAGTAACTTGACATAAGCATTAAATCATTGAACCTCTTAGAAACTTCAAGGACCTCAATCTTCTTAACCATGTTTTCTGTTTCAATCCTCATGTGCTGCACTTTGAAAATTTTTTGAGGAAACCGTAAGTATTATTAGGAGCCATAGGCTAGTAATTTATTTCAACTCATGAACCGGGCTGTTTGATAAGAGCAATGAAGATGTAAAGTCGATTATATATAGAGAAATCCAATCATAAGTATCAAAGAATCAAGCAACAAAACCTAGTTATAAAACAAGAGATTGCATGGATTTGATTAATACTTGGAATGATCTGCTGAAATTGATGAGGTATTACAGCCATGTTTTGGACTGGCCCCTTGGCAACTTGTTTATATAGGAGACTAGAACAAGCACAGTGTCTGAGCTTTAAAACTCTTCACGTCCTAAATCATGGATTTAGAGTCCAAAACCATGATCTAAACAGTAAAAGGAGCAGATTGGCAGCCAAGTTAATTGTCATCCTAATCAACTGCAAATTAAGTACGTATCTTTCCTTTCCAAATAGAATTATATTACATATATTATCATCTATGCTTACTTCTAAATGTTCAAGCTGCTCCTTTTCATATAACTCAGATTGTGTAAGGATCCCCCACTCAAACATCAAACCTTAAAATTTGCTTTCTCAACTATAATTGTTTCTGTTTTCTATGAAAAATAAATAAATTTTGAACTCCCCTTTTCTCGAGAAAAAGTTAATGGAAAATTAATCTGTACAATGAAAGATGGGGGTCTAACCTGGATGTGTTGTTCCATTTCAAGCTTGTGAGTTGGAATTCCTTTTGTGTACATAGAGTATCGTTCGATGCTCTTTTGCATGCTGAAGCATTTCACAGGGGAAAAGAAAAGCCATCAATTCATGTTACCAGTTTCCTAGGAATGAATGAATAAAACTGAAAAGGAAAGCACATATATCCTCTCTGCGGAAGGTAAACAATTTCATTAATTAACAAGTGCGCAAGCACTCAAAACTACATGAGTTTCAGACCATCCCTAGTTAGTGAGGAAAAGAATCACAACATTACCTACTTAACCCACCATGTAAGCCTAAAAGATGAATGCCAAGAATGAAGATGGATCCAAGTTCAAAAAATGGTCACCTCATACAGGTTATAACTTAGGCTACATACCTAAAACACAAGAATGACTAATTACAGGGGTTTCATTTGAATGTAGCAAACATTATCTGCCTCCTATTTTTCTTTTTTTGATTGGAAGGTTAATCCGCTTAAGAGTGCTGTGGCTATAAGAAAGCATAAAAGGTTGCTGAAGGTGTTTCATAAGAACCAAAAGGGGCGTGCATGATGCGCTAACTGGATGGGCTGTTTTTTCATGAGTTTTCTGGTTTTTGGTATAAGATGCCGGAATGGGTGCGCATGTTAAATTTTTTGTTTCAGTTAGTTTTTTCATAAATTTATATATGGGTCGGAGTACTCTTATACTCCGTATAATAATATTTATTTATTTGCCAAATTAAAAAAAAAAAATTATCTGCCTCTTATCTAGGGTTAGATTAGGCTCTCTCTCTAGTTTTTTCTCTCCTCTAGTTAGGAGCACCTTCTTTCTTCTCCTTTTCCCATTGGTAGCAACCTACATGGTCCACAAGGTTCATGGCTAGCTGCAGCCTTCCCGCACACCATACAGTCCTTGCTTTACCTTGACCATGCTGCTCCAACCTTGCTCTATCATGAAAGCAATCTACAGGGCCTTCAGACCACAGAAGATGTCCAACCACGGGAGGCTGCATCCTGTGGTGTGTGGAAGTTGCAGATCTTGTCTCTCTCCTTTGCTAGACCTGGTTGTTTGAGGGTAAAAAAATTGAGCTTTCCCTTGAAATCACTCAGAATAATTCGATTACCTCAACTGAATCGCCATACATTATTAGGAAGGTTCATGCTCACAAAAGAGTTAATTTTATAGTTCTACAGAGAGCAATTGCATCCTCATGGAAAACTAGATCTAGCATGCAAGTCAGGAAATTGGGTGAGGAAATTTTCTGTTCCAATTTACAAAAAACTATGATTTGGATGGAATATTACAGAAATCACCTTGGAAGTTGGCTTTGGTTACCTCTGAAGATGAAAGGGCTACTACAAGAATTTCAGCATTTACCTGCACTTTATTTCAGGCGCTTACTATGTGTGCTGGAAATCCTAACTTGGGGTAGAGTGCTTTTTGGGCGTTTTATTTATGCATTTTGAAATGTTAATTCATTTCCGGCACTTGAAAAGGGCCCGTATATTAAAAAAAAAAAAAAAAAAAAAAAAAAAGAAGAAGAAACAGGACATATAGTTAGAAATAGAATCCCCCAAAACCAACTCCCCGCGTTATTTTCCCAAAACCCCGCGCTATTTTCCCTTCACTACCTCGTCTCCTTCCAGTCTCTCGTTCCCTTTCTGTCTCTCGTTCTTTTCTATTTCAGTATTCTCCCTTTCGTTCTTTTCATTTTCAAAACTTTTGTCTCATTTCCAGAGTCTCTCCACTGGGTAAGTAGAAACCCTAAACCAATTGCAGTTGGTAAGCTTCAAATCTCTCCATTAGGTCGTCGTCTCTTCAATTTTGATTTTGATTTCTCTTGAAACCTGATATTCATTTTGGATTTTGATTTCTCAGATTTTGATTTCGCATTATCCTTTGTGTCTTCTCCTTCGAATCTCATCAAGTACTCTAGGTTTGTGTCTTCTTCTTAGATTTCTCAAAATCCCCTGTTTATGATTCTGAAATTTGAGAATTGAATCCAATTTCAACAAATGATGAACATTCGGGCGGTGGCGATGAGATGGTCGTAACGAACCTCATCGTATGGTTGTGCAGGAAACAATCGAGGGAGGTGGGATTCCTCTTTTTCACAATCGTCTCCTCCGATTCTCGTACCACGACCATGAATAACGAATAGTAAGCTTCGTTTATCCTCCAATCTTTCGATTGCGATTGAATTTTCGATTTGTTTACCTCGAATTTACGTTAAGCAGCGGTGTTTTCTTTTGAATCTTTGCGGATCTGTTTCGGTGGTTTTTTTTTTTTTTTCTCAATTTTAATTTTATATGAAGATTTTCTTATTCGATTTTGTTTCTAATTTGTGTCTGGCGTTATGAATGAGATCCAGTATTTTGTTTGCCAGATCTGTTAATAGATTTCTTTGCATTGTAACTTGCCTTTGTTTATATATTGTCTGATTTTTATTAGAAATTATTTCGAATATGCTGTAAAATGATAATTTTAGCTTAGAAATTAAGGTAGGATGTGGAATTTCTGAAGAAATTTGGCTAAAGTATGGAAATTATCGAGTGGATGTATAGTCTTCGTGAATGATATATTGAAAAATGTTTGTTGTTTGGATCCTCTTTGTGGCAGTGAAACTTATTTATAAGTGCCCTGGAAAAAGGAGCTTGATTGTTTATAGATGTTAGTAGTGGTACAGAGTGTTCCTCTATGAAGCTTAATGATGAGCACATTCTCTGCCGGTATAGAAAATGAGGTCGGATTCTTTGTAACTTATGAATCTTTGTACTATGACTTATGACTTATGAGGGCAGTTCGTTATAGATCACTTGACCAGGTTGAGTGATTCTCTGCCAGTGTATGTGACTATAGATGATTTTTCATTAACCCGATAAAAAAAGTATGTTCAATTAAAAAAAAAAATGAAAGAAAGGATAAATAAATAAATAATATTATATTATATTATTTGTTAATATTATAATTTAATTAATTAAATAATTATTCTCAACTATTTTTTTTTAAAAACCAAATATATCTAAAGTATTCGAAAGTGGATCGATTTCTAAATTAGTTGACCATGTTCAACTTGTTGGAAAGTGAAGAAATTATTATCTTACAGTGAGTCTTGTAATCATGGCTTAACATAATTTGTCTTTTGATCAAATATGGTACCTCTCCTAACTTTTGCTCACCAATCTGCTGTTTTCCTCCCTTCCAATTGGTAATTTCATCTCTTTCACTTTTGGCTTTGATGTTATGTCTTAAGATCATTTCATTTCCGTTTTTTTGATCCGTATGTTTACATGCTTTTTTCTTCTGTCTACGTTTTTTCTGTTTTGTTTGCCAGAATTTTTATAGCTTTATTATCTTTTCTCCATTCTGTATTCTCAAAAGCAGGGTAGTTATTAATATTATAACATTATGTATAATGTTTTTGAATCTAACAAAGCGGCTGCATGCAGCTCATTGATACAATATACCTTTAAGCTGTTAAATTTTTATTTTTTTAGGTATTAATTTAACTAATTTCACATTGAATTAGTAACATAAACTTCAGTTAATTGATATTGCTAACAGATGCATTGGCATTATTTGCTTTTAGAAAACTTTAGTGTCGGATGCAGGTTGGTTTTGTCAATTTGTCATTTGTCGGCGTATACTAAGGCCTTCTGTTCTTTCTACTGTATGATTATTTGACTGAGTGCATTCTATGAGCAGTTTTAATTTCTGGGTCTGTTGTTTATGGATTCAGAAATGATGGGTTTGGGACATGTTTGGCTAAGGCCAATGGGTTTTGAACTACTATTTAATGGTAGTAGTTAACCGAGTTAAGGCCAAATGGGTTTTGCTGTTAAAGGTTTTCTGATGTTTACGTTTTTTCTGTTTTGTCTTTCCATCACAAATTAATTTATATGTCCTACTTCCGTGCTTGGATGCTTTGGATGAGTTATTTTGATTAATTTAGTGCTACAATCTTTTCTAATTTCATCTGATTTTAAAGAACTGCCCCTTATATCTGGACACATGCTTGGATAGTTATATTTCTGTGTTTTTGCATTCTTAGGCTATGTGCTAACAACATGCAGACTTGAGTTCTATTAGCATGAATGATGATTTCATGCATTGTCCTTGGATTTCATCTATTATTTCTATTGCCATTGATAGATAGCCTTGTAGCTTTGTGGAATTTTGACATGAATACCATGATCTCTTAGCACAAAATGCAGAATATAATGGGAGAAGGTATGGATCATTTTTCTGTATCTTCTTATGTTTTACATTTTTCCATGTTCTGTTGATCATTCTTGGTTCTGCAATGTGGATTAATTGAAAGTATTCTTAACTTTTGTCAAATTACGTACAATTGCAGGATCTATCTAGTATCACTGCTAGGGTAAATGCAAACCAGCCTTCTTCTTCTTCATCAAGCCAGCCCTCTTCATCAAGCCAGCCCTCCTCATCAAGCCAACAGTCTTATTCAAGCCACCCTTCTTCAAGCCAAATGTAGTAATCTTGTGTTAATTATTCTGGTTTTTGGATGCCATTGCTTAAATTAATTAGTGTCATATAGATGTTTTGGTGACAGTTTGGTAAGAAATGGTTTGAAGTAATTGTAGGCTATAGAACTTCTTTACTTGGTGACAATCAGTGTCATAGACGCATGAATTGACAAATATTTTGAATATATGGATGAATGAATTTTTGTTGTTTTATGACTGATTTTAAAAATGAATATTTCTGAGTTTGTAGGCACTTTATAATGCCTGAAAACAGAGTATGCAGGGGTAAAGAAGGGTCTGGGCATTTATTTTGAACACTTATATAGGTCATTTCAGGCGCTTGTCAGGCGCTTGAAAATTAGGATTTTTCAACCTTCAGTAAGTATACTCTGGGCGCAGCAGGGTGTATGAAAATAACCTGTTTTGCAGGCACTTTAGGAAGTGCCTGTATAGCAGGTTATTGTAGGCACTTCCTAGTCATTGCAGGCGCTTTGAAGCGCCTACAAATTACGTTTTTGCGGGCACTTTTAGATTATGCAAAGTTCAGGCATTCCAGCCTACGCCCACTGGTATCTTTCCCGACATGGCATTTGCAGGCCTCATGCAGGCGCTTGCTTGAGCGCTGGATAGGGTTATGCAGGCACACAAAAGCGCCTGCAATGACCTCATTTAAGCGCCAGCAAAAGCTAGTAACCTTACCTAAGATGAGGCTAGATGACTTAGGTGCTGCGATGGCGATGCAGATAGATGTCTTCATCCATCTGCAAATTAGAAGTTCACTTGAGTTTTGACAGAGCATTGTTGTGTGAGACACTACATTGCCATGTCTTATGATCTCTTGTGCTAGGACTAGATGATAAAATCTAGGTAGTTACCAACAATGAATAGAAAGCTCTAAAGTAATCTCTCTATGTAAAATTGTTTTTACATAACTCTAGTAATATCATTATGATTTATACTAATACTTAAAACTTTTCAGTGCCTAATTATCTTACATGTCACTTCTGTATAGTTCACATGGTAATTACTTTGTTTATTATTATAGCTATATGTATCAAAAAAAAAAAAAAAAAAGGATTTTGAATGTGGTAAAGGAAAATAGTTTTCCTTTTCTTTTCTTTTCTTTTCTTTTAACTTGTTTCACAAAGGAGGGTTTGACATACTTATAGGGCATTGCTGTGCCATTGGAAATTTTGACATACAACTTTAACATCATCTAGCACCCTATTAAATCTACAATTTAAATTATAATTGGTTTGTGAATTACAAATTTGAGTGTGCATTTGAATTTAATTAAATCTTCAATTTTGAGTACATTTATTTGGCTTTGTATAAGAAAAGAGTAGATTAGTGCAAAGAAAAATACATTGTGGATCTCATAAATCTTAGATCCATGAAAAATTTGAATACTTAATAATATATATATATATATTTATATTTGTTTTTGAATGTAAAATTTGAATGCTTACTAATATACATAAATATATATATATATATACTCAACCTATATAAAATAAATACATGGATTTCAAAATAGTGATAATTACATTTTAGCTGAATAATATATTTTTAAATGCTTGTATTTTTAAGACATAAAAATCAAATTTACATTCCTAAACAGGAAAAATATTTGAATTTAAATTTCACTTTTAATAGTTGTTTTTCCCGTGTTAATTAATCAAACTACAAAATATATATTAATTTATCAATTTCTGACTTTCAGGAGACAATTAATTGCTATGAGAAATAAAACGTAGTCCATTCCTAAAAAGATAAGTCAAAATAGAGTATTATGTAAATAGCACAAGGAAAAAATTTATAATAAAGATGAAAATTAACATGATATTTTCAAATATGAGGAGATTGAAGAAGGTAAAAACCAAGGATAATCCTTTAGAAAAAAGTTAGTCTTGTCACCACCAACACAAATCAATTTTTTTCAATGAATCAAAATTATATTATAAGAAGTACAAACCCTTACAATAGATAGGGAGATAGAAGAGCAGGAATAGTATTGTGTTCAATAAACTTTATGGGATGATAATAAATCAATTGGTCGTAGAGGGTGATAAAAGGATTTGGTGAAGAATCAATTTAGGGTGGATGGGATAATTTTAAAATTTAGTTTAGGCAAAAAATGGATCCAAAAAAAGAAAAAAAAAAAAGTGAGTGCACCTATTGCAGCTAGAAGTTGGTTGTCAAAATTTGACATGAATATTCTATAATCCACAGCGTTAGAGAACCTTAAACACATCCTAGAAGATGTCTCAACAATTAATTAAGAGTTTAAAATTTCAAATTAAAGGTCTAAAACTTAATTCTTGAGATAGATAGGGAAAACTATCTTGTATTATACATATCTCATCATTCTATATATATATATATATATAAAGAACTTAGATACAAAGAAATAAAAAATAAAAAATAAGGAAGTGCCAGCTTAAGAAAGTTAATTATCAAAGATGCACTCAAAAAGAGAAGAAATAATATTTAGATTCACTAGTTTTGAGAGACAAGTAAACTTGTCCAAGAGCTTTTTTCGTTTTAATTACCAAAAAAAATATGAAATTTATATTAAAATAAGAGTACAAAAGGTATTTCGACCCATTATGAACATACCTCAAAATTCTTCTATCGTGCAAAACAAACAAATCACAAAACATATAAATCCAAGCTAAATCAGGTTACTTGATCTTGTACTTGTCTTCCTTTCTTGACAACTTCCTTTCATTCTCTTCTCTAGCACAATTAATCCCGCGCGCGGGTTATGAAACTAATCATGAAAAGTAGAATTGCATCCCTTAGCTTTATTTTGAACCAAGTAATAGCTTTCATTAATTTTCTTCTACATATATACCAGCTGCCTTTTAAGTCCACTTTCTACGTAAAATGCTTGCAGCTGGGATGTTAAACATGTAGTTGGGGGAGGCAAAAAATTTATGTAAGGGCTTTTGATCAAGTCTCAATCATACTCAAGAGTTTATATAGTTGGAGTGTATTGGAAGATGAATAGTT
>BPVZ01000003.1:4855646-4874610 GCA_020521535.1 Rubroshorea leprosula | reverse complement strand
AGTCACACCCAATTATAGTTCTCACCGATCAACCTCTCAGGCAGATTCTGCAGAAACCAGAGTGCTCTGGAAGATTAATTAAGTGGGCAGTAGAACTGGGAGAGTTTGAGATAACGTTTCAGCAAAGATCGACCATCCCAGCTCAAGCATTAGCAGATTTTATTGTCGAATGCACTCCGTGTCCTTCAACCTCTAATCCAGAGTCCAACGAGTGGACCTTATATGTTGACGGAGCATCTAGTAGTAAGGGTTCAGGGGCTGGCGCTTTCTTGATTGGTCCAGAGGGATACCGAAGCGAACATGCCCTGAAGTTCAATTTCGATGCAACAAATAACATGGCTGAATATGAAGCTCTACTACTTGGTCTACAGTTGGCATTGGAGTTGAAAATCAGTACAATTCAAATATACAGTGACTCCCAGTTGGTGGTAAACCAAATTAACTCAATCTGTGAAGTTGTTGATCCTGTGATGGTGAAGTACGTTACCTTGGTGGCCGAGCTGAAGTGCAAATTCCAGAAATTCTGTCTGAGTAAAATTCCCCGAGCTGAGAATGAACAGGCAGATTTACTCTCCAAGTTCGCCTCTGATGGCTCTTTAAGTTCCAGATCCGTTTTTGTGGAGGTCTTAGATGAACCAAGCTTCATGAAGCCTCGGATAATGGAGATTAGCACAAACCCTGACACACCAAGCTAGACTGACTCAATTATCTTCTTTTTGCGAGATGGAATAGTACTTGAGGAAAGGCAAGAGGCAATGAAGTTGAGGAAGAAAGCATCTCGGTATACACTTGTTGATGGGGTCCTCTATAAGCGATCTTTTTCACTTCCTCTTCTGTGATGCTTGAATCCCTACGAAGCCGAGTATGCACTTCGAGAAGTACATGAAGGTGTCTGTGGGAGCCACGTCGGTGCTAGAACTCTGGCTCACAAAGTTTTAAGGTAGGGTTATTACTGGCCAAATATGTATAAGGATGCCATTCACTTTGTTCAGAACTGTCCAAAGTGCCAATTCTTTGCACAACTGACTCACCAACCTGCAGAAAAACTCACGAACTTGGTAGCACCATGGCTATTTGCACAGTGGGGACTAGATCTTTTGGGTCCATTCGTGAAAGGGGTTGGTGGTGTAACCCATCTGGTTGTCGGTGTGAATTACTTCACAAAATGGGTTGAAGCTTGGCCTTTATCTAGTCTTACCTCCAAGAAGGTAGAAGACTTTGTTTTCAGCTTGATCATCTGCAGATATGGGATCCTGAATCAAATTGTGGCTGATAAGGGAACTCAATTCAATTGCAACTCAATTCAATTGCTCCTCATTTTGAGATTTCTGTTCCAGTTATGGGATCAAGTTGCAGTTCACCTCCGTTTACCATCCGGAGTCCAATGGCATGGTGGAATCTGTTAACAAATGCATTTTGGAAGGTATACAGTCGAGATTGGAGCAGCATAAGGCCAAGTGGGCAGACGAGCTCAACAACGTCCTCTGGGCATACAGAACCACGAGCCAAACTGCTACAGGTACTACTTTAAACCGAGTTTATTTGATTAATTTCTATAGTCTTTTACTTCCTCTGATACGCTTTACCTTCAAGCAAGTATGCATAATGCATAAAGCGCATTCTAAAGTTATAATTAACTGAAATAGGTGAAACACCCTACCATCTGGCCTTTGGTACCGAAGCAGTTATTCCTGTTGAAATAGGAGTCCCAAGCTTCCGGGTCACCCATTTCGATGAAGGACGAAATGGACAACTGCTTCGGGAAAACCTTGATCTGCTTGCTGAAGTCAGAGAAGAAGCTCGGCTTCGAACTCTCGTATACAAGCAGAAACTAGCCAACTTCTACAATAAACGGGTCTGCCCTCGAACATTCAAAGTAGGAGACCTTGTTCTCAGGAAAGCTGGCCTAACAGGGTTTGAAACTCGTTTTGACAAACTCGCCCCAAATTGGGAAGGCCTTTATGCCGTGGCCGATGTGCCACATCCTGGTGCCTATGTCCTCCAAGACGCTGAAGGAAAGAGAGTTCCTAGAGTCTGGAATGTCAATAACTTAAAGAAATTTTACCCTTACTAAAATTCTTTCAAGTGATCTATGTCTTACTGTTCTTTACACTTCTCACTTCGTATTTATTGAGATTCATTTTACCTCTTATTCTATGTATCCGAAGTCAATCAGTACTTAAATCTCACTTCTGATTAATAAAAGTCACTTCATATATGAAGTACTTTATTTCCTTTTAAGTTCGTTCACAGTGATGTGCTTATTCCTAATCTACATGGAAGATATTTACTTATTCTTAATTCGTCTGAAGTGACTTATTTTCCTTTTGTTTATTTCTGAAGTGGTTAACCTTCTTTCAAATTACGTCTCAAATACTCTCAGTTCTTTTATTCATAAAAAATAATAAAAATATAAACCAAACATCAACAAATATATAATTTCATTTAATGTAATACAAGTATTATAAACTGTTTAAAAGTCTCTACAAAAAATTAAAAAATAAAATAAATTTAGTTCTCTGCTGGAGGAGGTGGCTCCACTGGCTCTTGTTCAGATGGAGGATGTGGCTGTCTTGGCTGCTGCTCGTCTGGCAGAGGAGGCTGCTCATCGTTGGAGGGAACTGGATGAATTTCCACTTCTGGAACTGGTTGGCTCTCATCCACTTCAGCTCCCTCCACTCCTGCCTCCACCTCGTCTTCCTCTACCTCTGCCCCTTCTTCCTCCACTGCCACGAACTCGAAGTCGAATTGTGGAGGGAAAACAACACGTCCGTTTGCATCATCCTCCCATCTCAGTTTGATCTGAGGACGGAAGTTTGCTGACATGCTCTCACCATCTTCCTCCACTCCTTCTTCTTGCTCTCCGAATGTGATCTTCGTAATATCCACTTCGGGATATTCTGCCTTCACCTTCTTCCTGCAGTCCGTGAACGCGATGATGGTAGTAGGCAGCCGATATAGGTTGACGATGTTGTCAAACGAGCTGGAGCTGATGAAGTTGCTGATGTGCTCCTTCATCCCATTGTGCATCAAGGTCTGCACATTCCCCTTCAGCTCCAAGAAAGCCTCCTTCGTCAGCTTTAGCTCTTGCGCCTGCGCCTCATGCTCGTTTTCAGAGATCTTCCTTTTGCTCTCTTCAAAGCCGAGCTTGATGCTCAGGGAAGACCTCTCCTGCTCCAACTGCTTCACAGTTGGAACCACCTCGTCTAGCGACTCTTGCAGATCTTTATTTTTCTTCTCAAGCTTCTCCTTCTCCTTCTGCAGTTGGTCACACCGCCTCTGCAAGAGTGCGCGCTCCTTTACACCATCCCTGAACTCCTGGGCTAGACCATTCACCCAGCTCGCGCTCTGCAAATCAAAGCAGAAGTTCAAAGGGAAAGAAGAGAAGAGGAAACAGAATAAATAAACAGCAGCACTAACTTAACGTACCTCAAGAACGTGCTTCACAACGGATGCTCCCTCGTACCTCAGAGCCTCTTCCCGCGCGTTGCGCTTGTCCACTTCAGGGAAGGTGCTGTTGATGAACCACCTAGCCCCCATTATGTTCTTCGCCTCGAACAAGCTGCTCTGAGGCACCACCGGGGGAACAGGGCCCTTTCCCTTACCAGGAGCCCCGTACCTCAGCCCCCTCCTCCAACCGTCTGAGCTCAGGGTTCAGCTCAACAGGAGGAGGCTGAGGTACGAACTCAGGAACCCCATTCCCCTCTTCCTCCTCCACCACCTTCTGCTTCTTCTGCAGTGCCCTCCTCTCCTCCCAACCCTTCCTCTTCAGCATTGGCACCTCCTCCTTCGTCTCAGCTGAAGCCACGGGCACTACCTCCTTCCCGGTCCTCCCCTCATCCACTTTCTTGGTTGAAGTCTTTGACTTCTTCCTTGGCTTCTTGGGGATGGGCGCTCCTCCAGCAGTGTTCAAAAACTGGTCCATTTTAGCTGCAAAGCAAGAAACACAATGTTAGTCACAATTTTATATTCTACATTTAACGCTATAGTGCATGTTAAACAAACCTTCACTCAGAGCGCTTGGCCCATAGAGCTCAGCAGCCTCTATGCATGCTGCACTGGTGAGGTCCATGATGTTCAACACATCTCCCCCCTTCCTCACCAACTTCCCCACTTCTTCCTCCTCATCCTCATTTAAGCTAAACCTATTCTGGTTAGCCCTTTTGGCCTTCCAGGAGGCTAACGCCCTCACCTCGACATCCCCCTTACCCCACTCCGTGTCATCCACAAAAAAGAATTTTTCCTTCCATCCCTTAATGGATGAAGGACCCGCAGTGAATAAAATCCTACTCTCCTTCTTAGCTACCCTAGGGGTGAAATAATACCACCCTTAATCCCTCCTACTTCCTCCCTTTAAAACAAAGAAGTATTTAAACATATTCACAGTTGGTACACTAATCCCCTGAGCTCGGCAATAAACTAAAAAACCTACTATTATCCTCATTGCATTGGGGACCAACTGTGTCAACCCTATGTTGTAATCTAATAATAAACCCACAAGCAACTCCGGAATTGGAAACTTAAGGCCAGCATACAAATAATGGAGTATACGGGCATCTAATGATCCCGAGGAGCAGAGCACGCCCTCTCCTCTACCCCAGCTGGCCTAACTAGCACTCGGGACGAGATTTCATAATTTTCTACTAAGTGACCCAGGCTATCCCTGGTCCTTAGTTCAGATCGGTACTGTTTCACCTCCTCCACTATCTCTGCATTCTCATCATAATCCCTCTCCCCTCTACCCTCTACTTCTACTACCGTAATGGGTATGCTATCTCCCTAAACCCCTACCACCTCGTTCCTCCCAACCTCTACCACCTCATCCTCTCTCATCCCCTCCACCGTCTTCTCCGAACTATATGGGGATGGACTACTCTCCAAGTCCGTACCCCCATAATCTAAAGGTATCACCTCACTCCCAATCACATTTTATGTTCCTTCTGCGGACATTTTCTCACATTTTATGTTCCTTCTGCGGACATTTTCTCAAACTCTGCATGAGGTAGAAGGGAGGAATGAAGTCAGGACCCATTTAAAATAATAATAATAATAATAATAATAAATAAATAAATAAAAACCCCTATATTACACATTCAAAATCCCTCTCATCTCTAACCCTAACTTCCTTCAAAGAACTCTAAATCAATCACAAAAAGGGAGAAAGGAGAAAGACACTTCAATTAACTTAAAATCAGAGTTCCGTCTACATTACCTGATCTCGGTTTCGAAAGACTTGATTTAGAGTTCCCCAGTTAATGCTGCAGTTCACGCATAGGAAACGCACAGTAAAGCTTCTCGCAGAAATTTTGTAGGAAAAGAAATGCAAGTAAACCTTTTTCTGCAGAAAAAATGCCTATTTATACTTCTAGGCAAAATTAGATCTCAACGGCTGAGATTCGTTTAATCCTACGGTCCCTGTTGACACCGTTTGGAATTCAACGGGCAATCCCAAACGGTATCGTTTGGAACTTGACGGTTCGTTTTTTAATTCGCCCGTTTAACTGTCGCAGTTATCTTTTTACGGCCGCATTTATTGCACATGTCATTTCAAGGACAATTGTCACACCACGTGTTACCCCTTTGTCAGATTTTTCAAAACGAACCCACTCACGACCATTTCAACACCTTTGTTTACTTTTCTCAATTTTGTCAAGTGTTTCACTTCGGCTCTGGCCATAATAATGCTGCATTACATTTCGCATCGATTTCGACCACAGTGATTCTGTATCACACATTTTATTTCGGCTTGGGCCATTATGACTCCGGTTATTATATTTTATTATGACTCCAGCCATTTTGACTCCCAATCTTTATACTTAAGCCTAGTTCAGCACTTCTGTTTACTTATACAATTACACTTTTAAACTGGCATAGTGTTTTACTTCGGCTCCAGCCATAGAGACACATGTTTTACTTCGGTTCTAGTTACTGTGACTACATGTCACATACTCTACCTTGGCTCCGGCCATTATGACTCCGGTCATCACATGTCACATACTCTACCTTGGCTTCGGCTATCATGACTCCGGTCATCATATTTTATTATGGCTACAACCACCAAGACTCCGGTCATCATCTTTTACTATGGCTACAGCCACGATTAATTCTAGTCATTATTTTTACACGACCACAGCCATGATCACTCTGGTCATATTCTATTTAAGACACTCCCAGTGTAATCTACTGTTACATATTTCATCATTAGCTACGGCTATGTTTACATTTAAGTTACAGACTTTATCTCCTCCTCTCACTTCCATAACTTATCCTCATTCTCTTTGTTTATGCACTCCCCTCAACATCCCCAATAACATCATTCACAAGTGAATGACTTCGGGGGGGGGGCGGAATAGTGTAAGGATAGGTTCGAGGTGACAAGCCTCGGACTGCTACAGTAATTCCTTTATGACCGAAGTGAGGAATAAATCCAAAGCTTCCCGCTCAAATGGCTGCATGACAAGGACAATAAGCATGCCCGCACTTGATCCCTTACGATGAGTGGCACAGCAAGTATGGTGGACGTTCGTGCATCTGGATACCTCTCAAATTCCCGGTCCCGGAATAATCGTCTGGATGGGACACGTCAGGCTTCAATTATCTTGCTTGGCATGACACGTGGGTTCCTCATTGAATCCTATAAATACCCCCCCGGGCCACGTCAAAAAGGTAATTGAAACCAACCCTAAGCTCTTTTTATCTCCGCCCTAAAGGTAGCCCTGATTATTGCTGACTTAAGCATCGGAGTGTCTACCCCGAGTTCCACCTCGGGGCTTTGCAGGTCATCTCGGAGTGCAAGCGCGGACTGAAGAAGGACTTCTGGTTTGGTGCAATTACAACTCCATTATAGATACAGTGAAAGATTACTACAGCTTCTCCCTCTTGCCTTTTGAAAGTATCATACTGAGCACCGGTTCTTGTAGCCAGTCCAAGAGAATCCTCTGCAATCCCCTGTCCGATGGAGCCACTAGTAAGATCGAGATTGGACCAAGTCAAACAATTTATCTTCATCTGAAGCTCTTTATTTAAATAATGATTCATTCCTTGCCAGTGATAAAGTCCGTGTTAAAGAAAACCAAATTAATTGACTCCCAACCATGTCTAGCTCTATTGGAACTGGCGAGTTGAGGCTGGGTTTTGCTAATTTTAGGTGAATTGGTCTTATGATACTTTCCATCGTCATGCTATTGGCATTTTGGGGTGGGTACGATCGGTTTTGATTGTAAGCAAAATTAAATTACTATTTAATTAAAAGAAAAATTATTAGTATATATTTGATTTAATACATTTTTTTACATTTATTTTGATTTAATTATTAAAATATAATATAAATATAATTCATTCAGTTGATTTTTGCATCTTGTATATATAGTTATCTCTTTAAACTTGCCTTTAATTTCTTACTAAAAAATAATAATTTTTTTATAAATATATTATATAATGTGTTAAATTAAAATGTATATTAATTATTGTCTTAACCAAAATTTTAGGTATTGAATTCTAATAATCATTAACCAAATAAAAAAATAAATTTTATCAATTTTGGTTACATTTTTTAGAAAAACCATTTGGATCAGTTTTGATATAACCACACAATTATTTTTATATTTTTAATTATTTTTAAAATTTTTTAAAATACTATTTTATTAATTTCAATAATTACAAAACTAAAAACTATTCAAATAAATAATTTGGTGAAAATTGAAGATAAAACCTTAAAAAATCTAAAAAAAATTTAAAAATTTATATAAAAAGTTTGACAAAATTTTTTATTATACTCACCATAATCACTTTTTAATTTTTAGATCTTACAATTAAAACCCAAACTGTTTAAAACCCATTTAGTTGTTTTTAGTAAAAAAAAAAAAAAAAAAAAGCGCCAATCCAACCTTACATGTGGATTATTGTTTCAGTCAATTTGGAAATTTTTTTCAGGTACAGACTTTTCCCCATACCCCTAATTTTGGGCTCTCAATTTGACGGTTGGTTGGGCCACTTGTTGAATGCTAATTTTGGGCTCAACAACCTCTAATTAGAGTGGACATGGTTCAATTTTTGTTATAATAGAAATCGAATTATTGGTTAATCAAATTTCTAGTTATTAAATTTTAAACAAATTATTTAATCTCTATCTTACAGTACAGATTTATAATATATTCAATGTATATTTTTATTATTAATTTGTGTGAAAAGTATATAAATTGACTCCAAATTTGTAAATTGTCCAATTAAAATTTTTCACATGATATTGGTATTGAAAATAAAATTTATTTTCATGATTTTCCATACAAATTAATGGTGAAAAGTTATAATAAATGTATTGAATAAAAAAACCTAATTTTAAAAACTAATAATCAAATTGGAAAAACCAAAATTTATCAATTTTGGTTGTTCTTTTGACAATAAACATTCAGATCAATTTCTATTTTAATCAAAAAAGTATTTTTATATTTATTAATGATTTATTATTTTATTAATTTCAATTATTAAAAAATTACCTAAATACATAAATAAATTAATAGAAAGCAACAAGAAAACCTAAACCAATCTAAATACTATTAAAATAAAAAAAATTATATAAAGGTTTTGCACTGGATATTCAATTATACTCACTCTAATATAGTTTTTTGATTTTCAAACTTCATAACCAAAACTTAAACTATTTGAGATCTGTATGGTTTAATTTTTAATTAAGAAAAAACTTCACAATCCATTCAAACCCAATTTCTCAGTTATGATTTCGATTGGTTTGAATTTCGTATTTATTTGCAAATATTTTTGCCCACTCCTACCTGCAACATCATTGTTTCTTTAAGTACAATCTAGATCTAGTAACTCCTCGCATTATCCTTTTTACTAGAAGCATTAATTTTTTCAATTTAAACATGTAATTAATGAGAATGAGAAAATTGAAAATTGATGCTTTTATTTACGGTAATAAATTGTGAAAGTATAATTAAAAAATATTAAAGTAAAATAGTTTATCACTTGAACACCTAAAGATAAAAATAAATTCCGTCTAAATTATTTGTTTCAATAAACACTTACAGAAAAAAATTAGAATAACTTATTTTTAAAAGAATAAAACTATTTTAATATTTTCCCGTAGTGCATAAAGTTATAAATTATAAGAAAATAAAAGAAACTAAAACAATAGAAATTTGGAAGGGTAGCACAAACAAGAAGGAAAAGAACTTGTAACTTCTTATTTTATCATACCATTCATCATACAAACTTATAAGTTTATATATAGGTTAAGAGAAACGTGAGAATTACTTTGACTATTAAATATGATTAAATGTAAATAATTGACTAATAAATAGGATTAAGTGTAGATATAAATAACATCTTAGTGGAGTCATGAATAGCACATTAATGGAGTTATAAATAATACTTAAGTGGGGATTTGAATAACCATTAATGAAAATAAATTAAAATATAAAAGAAGATAAAGATAAAATATGGTGAGAGTGAAACATCCACTAATAAAAAAATTTACAATAAGAAATGCATTTATTTATTAATTACTTTAATAAAAAAATTATTAATGTTTTTTAAACAGTAAAAAATTAATATTATTTCATTCCGAGTACAAGGGTACTCAAACTCGCTAAACTCTTCTACATTGCAGCGAGTAGTCGCACAGCCATCTCAACATTCTTGGTTCCAACGCTCAATTGGAAAAACTAAACGGACACCTCCTGCTCTTGCCCTTAACCAATGAAACGCCCTTAGCTGTGTTAACATTAAGCTTTGCTAATCCTAGTTTTTTCAAACAAGTATCTCAAGTTTAACTTCTTATAATTTGACCAAAAAAATAGCCACCCGTCACCGACCAACACCTACCAAAATATTACTAAAGACTTCAATATCAAAGCCTTACGCTACAGAACGAACCAGCCCAAAGATTTAAGCCCACCATCAATGCACAAACTTTCATTTATTTATTTTTTCCATTATTTTCCCCCGTATTTTTCTCTGTGGGAGCTTCCCCACGTTCTCGCACCTCATCCCATTAACCGCTTTGCTCTTTCCAGCTGCTTTCTCCCCCACAGATTAAGTGAGATGAAACAAAATGCAAAGATTGCAAAAATAAAATGACAATGCGAGGATGTTTCTGTTAAAAGTAATGAATAATGATAGTCTTCAGAATCATTATAAGAGAACTTCAAAAAAATTAATCACCAGAATATATAACTGCACTTGGTGCGGCGATAGCCTGTTATGCCACATACCCATGCAATCAGATGATACACTGAATTCAGGGTTTCATAATATCATGATCCCCAGCATTTTACACTATATTTTTTCACAATATTCTTATACTGTATAAAAGCTGTTTGGCAGAAGAACTATAAAAAATAAATTTGCTTAAGTACAATTTTCTCTCAAAAATTTAAAAATTTGTTGGAAGGAAATTAAAAAATCAGATTTTAAATAGCATCTATCTTTTTTTCATAACTTGCTAAGTTCATTCGAAAACCAATTGTCCAATTTTCCTCCAACAAAATTTTGAATTTTTTAGTAAAGAATTTGTTTAAGCAAACTTGCCTTTTAAGATCTCTCAAATACCCTTATACTATGTAGTTACATTTAGATCATATATACAGTTAAACTAGAAAATATTAAATAGAAAAATAGTGTACCAACCAGCCACATACACTAATCATATAGCATTATTTGGAGTAGCACAATAATTTCAGCTGTAAAGTAATTTAGATAGTTGATATTAATGGCTTCGTGGAAGTCCAATTAACAATTCTGTCTCAACCTCCGAGGACTCATTATTTTGAGTGCAATTGTTTAATGGTTTCCTTTGTTGAGTTAGTGGTTGTTGCCATGACTTCTTACCATCACACTAACATCCAAACCAAAATAGAGTTGGATAAATTTTTATTTTAAACATTGTGTTTTGAAGTCTCAATTATACTAGATTGCAAAATATGAGTCACTAAATAAAGGAGTCTTGATTGTAGGATGGCTCCCATCATCCAATAGCCTAGTTCTTGCAGTCCAGTGTCAATTTAGACTATGAAACTATGGGTTGTTTTCTTAAGTTTAAAAAAAAAAAAGAAAAACTCAAAGATTTGGAAATGAAAGGCTCACCTTTTCACATAATTTTGCATTTTCTTTTAACAACTTTCTCTCCTGAATTAAGGCAAAAAATATATTATTGAGACAAAAACAAGAGCAACATTGTTGAGAAGCTTAGAGTTAGAAGATTGAGGAAGTAATATATGTTTAATTCAATAGAGGGGGTTATTCTTACCTTTGCTTTTAGTTCTTGTATCTGCTCCTTATACAACTGGGCCTATAAGATAGGACATAACATGTTTAGTGTAAGTATTTTCATGCAAGCAAACACAATTTTCAAGTATTGTCTTGGAATTGTATGTAAGTAGATGCATGGCACAATGAAGAATGTAATACACTGGAGAAATTTAGATCAATGATATGAGGAATGTCAAGCCAAAGTCCCTTGCATGTATGTAGATGGCACAATAAAGAATCTATTGTGGGGTACATTAGATCCGATCCCGCATCATGGAGGAGATCTTGAAACACTTAAATGGTTAAACTTAAAGTAATGAAGGTTGCAGCTCTACCTAGGAGTATAACCTAAGGAGGAGACGCGTCTGAGGAAATGCGCGTGGCCTTTGTATGTCTATAAGTCCAATGACGGTGCAAATATATATAAATACGTCAAGAATTAAGCTCATTTGACAGTAACTTAAACCTAATTTCCTTCAAAATCAAAAGCCTTGTAGTCATGCATTAATTCTTTAATGTAACTACTTTTAGTCTAAATATGCAAATCTAAAAGGTTGCAAACCTTTCTTGCCCTGATGTTCTTCAAGCTTTGTTCTAGCTGGCTATCGATCTCTTGAAGTTCCTCAACAGAACATGAGCCCAATCCTTGACCCAACAACTTCCTGTATGATATAAAAAATTTAAACCTTAGAAATCCTTTCACCTGGATGACATGAAGTAACTTGACATATGCATTAAATCATTGAACCTTTTAGAAACTTCAAGAAACTCAATCTTCTTAACCATGCTTTCTGTTTCAATCCTCATATGCTGTGCCATGAAATTTTTAGAGGAAACCGTAAGTATAATTAGGAGCCATATAGGCTAGTAATTTATTTCAACTCATGAACCAGGCTGTTTGATGAGAGCAATGAAGATGTAATGTAGATTATAAGTAGAGAAATCCAATCATAAGTATCCAAGGGTCATGCAACAAAACCTAGTTATAAAACAAAAGATTGGATGGATTTGATTACTACTTGGAATAATTTCCTCAAATTGATGAGGTATTACAACCATGTTTTGAACTGGCCCGTCGGCAACTTGTTTACATAGGAGACTAGAACATGCACTTGTCTGAGCTTTGAAACTCTTCACTTCCTAAATCATGGATTTAGAGTCCAAAACCATGATATCAACAGTAAAAGGAGCAGATTGGCAACCAAGTTAATTGTCATCCTAATCAACTGCAAGTTAAGTACGTAACTTTCCTTTCCAAATAGAGTATTATATATAATATCATCCATGCTTACATCTAAATGTTCAAGCTGCTCCCTTTCATATAACTCAGATTGTGTAAGGATCCCCCACTCAAGCATCAAACCTTAAAATTTGCTTTCTTAACTATAATTGTTTCTGTTTTCTATGAAAAATAAATAACTTTTCAACTGCCCTTTTATCGATAAAAAGTTCATGGAAAATTAATCTGTACAATGAAAGATGGGGGGTCTAACCTGCATGTGTTGTTCCATTTCAAGCTTGTGAGTTGGAATTCCTTCTGTATACATACAGTATCGTTCGATGGTCTTTTGCATGCTGAAGAATTTCACAGGAGAAAAAGAACAAAAAAAAAAAAAGAGGCCATCAATCCATGTTACCAGTTTCATAGGAATGAATGAATAAAACTGAAAAGGAAAGCAGATATATCCTCTCAGCGGGATGGCAAACAATTTCATTAATTAAAAAGTGCGCAAGCACTCAAAACTACATGAGTTTCAGACCATCCCTAGTTAGTGATGAAAAGAATCACGACTTTACGTACTTAACCCACCATCTAAGCCTAAAAGATGAATGGAAAGAATGAAGATGGATCCAAGTTTACAGAATGATCATCTCAAACAAGTTATAACTTAGACTACATACCTAAAACATAAGAATAACGTATTACAGGGATTTAATTTGAATGTAGCAAACATTATCTGCCTCCTATCTAGGGTTAGATTAGGCTCTCTCTCTAGTGTTTTCTCTCCTCCAATTAGGTGCCCCCTCTTTCTTCTCCTTTTCCCCATTGCTAGCAACCTACATGGTGCACAAGGTTCACGAGCGCACCATACAGTCCTTGCTTTACCTTGACCATGCTGCTCCAACCTTGCTCCATCATGAAAGCAATCTACAGGGCCTCCAGACCACAGAAGATGTCCAACCACAGGAGGCAGCATCCTGTGGTGTGTGGAAGTTACAGATCTTCTCTCTCTCCTTGGTTAGATCTAGCTGTTTGAGGATAAAAAAAATTGAGCTTTCCCTTGAAAACACTCAGAATAACTCAACTACCTCAACTGAATCGCTGTAATTGATTAGGAAGGTTCATGCTCACAAAAGAGTTAATTTTATAGGTCTATAGAGAGCAATTGCATCCTCATGGAAAACTAGATCTAGCGTGTAAGTTAGGAAATTGGGTGAGGAAATTTTCTGTTCCAATTTACCAAAAACTATGATTTGGATATAATATTACAAAAATCACCTTGGAAGTTGGCTTTGGTTACCTTTGAAGATGAAAGGGCACCTAAGATGAGGCTTGATGACTTAGGTGTTGTGATGGGGATGCAAATAGATGTCTTCATCCATCTGCAAATTAGAGGTTCACTTGAGTTTTGATAGAGCATTGTTGTGTGAGACACTACATTGCCATGTCTTTTGATCTCTTATGCTAGGACTAAATGGTAAAATAGATGTGACTACCAATAATGAATAAAAAACTCTAAAATAATCTCTCTATGTAAAACTGTTTTTACATAACTTTATTAATATCATTATGATATATTCTAATACTTAAAATTTCTTAGTGCCTAATTATTTTACATGTCATTTCTATATAGTTTGCATTGCATTTTTTTTTTTTTTGATCAGCAAATTAAGATAATTTATTAATAGGAGTACAAGGGGTACTCCAACCCATTTACAAAATAAAAGACTAAACCATCATAATAAAGACCTAGCAAAACTGACATCATTTATAATAAAAACACATTAGCCAAAAGTAATCAAGCTCGCACTGTCGATCATATATGCCCCTGTTTCAGCTTCAAATACTTCTTTAGTTCCTTTTTATGCCTCCTCACCTCTAATGCACAAGCAACTGGGTCATCCGTCCATTCATGAAAGGAGAACATGGCGCCAGTATTCTTAGATTTAATCCAAGAAAAGGACTTGATTTGAACCATATCCAACAATTTCTCCTTGAAGCTCCCATTATTTTGAAACACAACCGCATTTCTCCAATACTATAAATACCAAGAAACTATTAGAAACAGACAAGCACCCATCTCTTTCCCAACCAACCTACCAAAACTAGACTAGAAAAATTCAGCTATGGCTGCCACTGAATTTGGTAACACAAATTTCACCCCCCACCAATGTAGTACCTTTGCCCATAGTAACCATACTTCCTTACATGTACAAAATAAATGATCTATTTCCTCCATTGCCTCATTGCAAAAACTACACATTAAACTTCCTTCTTGCATAACTACCCCTCTTTTGTATAAGTTCCCTTTTGTTGGAAGTCTATCAAGACATAATCTCCACCCAAAAAAAGATACCTTGGATGGCACTAAGTTGCACCAAACCAATCTACAAAGCTGGCCCTGCAAAACAGACTCTAAAGGAGCTAAGAACTCATAAGCTTTCTTCACTACATAATTTCCGTCAGAATCATGCACCCATCTCCAACCATCAACCCCACCAATCTTTATTTGAACCTTTCCTAGCAACTTCATTAACAACTCCAATCATGCACTGCATTGCAATTACTTTGCTTATTAATACAACTATATGTATCCAAAAAAAGATTTTGAATGTAGTAAAGGAAATTTAGCTTTTCTTTTCTTTTTTTTTTCTTTTCTTTTCTTTTAGCTTGTTTCACAAAGGAGGCTTTGACATAATTATAGGGCATTGCTGTGCCATTGAAAAATTTGACATACGGCTTTAACATCATCTAGCATCCTATTGAATCTACAATTTAAATTATAATTAGTTTGTGAATTACAAATTTGAGTGTGCATTTGAATTTAAATCTTTAATTTTGAGTACATTTATTTTGCTTTGAATAAGAAAAGAGTAGATTAGTGCAAACAAAAATACATTGTCAATCTCATAAATCTTAGATCCATGAAAATTTGAATACTTAATAATATATATAGATATATATATTTGTTTTTTAATGTAAAATTTGAATACTTAATCATATACTATATGAATTCCCAACCTATATAAAATAAATACATGGATTTTAAAATGGTGATAATTACATTTTAGCTAAATAATATATTTTTAAATGCTTGTACTTTCAAGACTTGAAAATCAAATTACAGTCCTAAACAGGAAAAATATTTGAATTTAAATCCCACTTTTAATAGTTGTTTTCTGTGTTAATTAATCAAACTACAAAATGTATATTAATTTATCAAATTTCTCACCTTCAAGAAACAATGAATTGCTATGAGAAATAAAATGTAGTCCATTCCTCAAGAGACAAGTAAAAATAGAGTATTATGTAAATAGCACAAGGAAAAAATTTATAAAAAAGATGAAAATCAACATGGTATTTCCAAATATGAGGAGATTGAAGATGGTAAAAACCAAGGATAATCCTTTAGAAAAAAGTTAGTATTGTTACCGCCAATAACAAATCAATTTTTTTCAATGAATCAAAATTATATTATAAGAAGTACAACAAATGCCTACCCTTACAATAGATAGGGAGATTTTCAACAATGCAGAGGTAAACTTGATTAAGCTTTTTGAACTTATTCAATTAAGGTCTTTTGCTTGGATCAAAGCTAGGAAACCCAAGTGTTACTTCAATCTATCAGACTAGTTAATTAACCCTGCTTCTTGCCTTGATAAAGCATAGTAAGATATGTTTGAAAGAGGGTAGTAACACTGAAGGGATTGGAAGTTGTTCATGGAAATGGGTTCAAATACCCCTTGTACTCAAGTTATCAATATAAATTTCTTGGCTGTTCACAAAAAAAAAAAAAACAATAGATAGGGAGATAGAAGAGCAAGAATAGTATTGTGTTTGATAAACTTTATGGAATGATAATAAATCAACTTGGTCATAGAGGGTGACAAAAGGATTTGGTGAAGAATCAATTTAGGGTGGATGAGATAATTTTAAAATTTATTTTAGGCAAAAAATGGATCAAAAAAAAAAAATTGAGTGCACCTATTGCAGCTAGAAGTTGGTTGTCAAAATTCAACATGAATATTCTATAATCCATAGCATTAGAGAACCTTAGACACATCCTACAAGATGTCTCAACAATTAATTACGAGTTTAAGATTTTAAATTAAAGGTCTAAAACTTAATTCTCGAGATAGACAGGGAAAACTATCTTGTATTATCCATATCTCATCATTCAATATATGTATATATATAAAGAGCTTAGATACAAAGAAATAAAAATACCAACTTCAGAAAGTTAATTATCAAAGACACACTCAAAAAGAGAAGAAATAATGTTTAGATTCAATAGTTTTCAGAGACAAGTAAACTTGTCCAGGAGCCTTTTTTGTTTTAATTACCAAAAAAATATGAAATTTATATTAAAATAAGAGTACGAAGGGTACTCTTACCCATTATGAACATGCTCTAGAATTCTCCTACCATGCAAAACAAATAAATCACAAAACATATAAATCCAAGCTAAATCATGTTACTTGATCTTGTACTTGTCATCCTTTCTTGACAGCTTCCTTTCATTCACTGCCCTGGCACAATTAATCCCGCGGGTTATGGAACTAATCATGAAAAGTAGAAGTGCATCCCTTACCTTTATTTTGAACCAAGTAATATATTTCATGAATTTTCTTCTACATATATACCACAGCTGCCTTTTAAGGCCAATTTCAACGTAAAATGCTATCAACTGGGATGTTAAACATGTAATTATGGGAGGCAAAAAATTTATGTAAGGGCTTTTGATCAAGTCTCAATCATACTCAAGAGTTTATATAGTTGGAGTGTACTGGAAGATGATTAGTTTGTTTTCCCCTACAAATGTATCTAACTATTTCTTTTAACTAATTGTTCTAAACACACATGGGTAATATATATTGTTCTCTAATTTATCACCCCATTAACAAATACTTCTCAAGTAATGATATAATTTAGAGAAAGTCAAAATATCTAATGCCTTAGAATTTTTACTTTTTCAAAGTTAAATTTTCTCTTTCCTACTTATGGTATTATTTATTAGGAGATTATATCATTCTTATGCCACTCACTGCTGGCTTGAATACATAATTTGATCGTGTATATGAAATTAAATACCCAAAATAAAGGTTATATAAACATGTAACAAATATATATATATATATATATATTTACCAAACACTTGAAGTGCAAACACTTAGCAATGAGTATAAAGAATGAAAATCTAATGAGCCTAATATCATGCAACTAAGAAAATCATTAAGGTAGATTTCTAGATGCCTCAGAAAAGCATACATTCATAGATCCTTCAAACACACATAGGCAACATTTATTTTAATTAGCCAAGCACCAATGAACTTCATATGCTCAATTCTATAGGAGATATACTACAAGAAATTAAAGATTCCATAACCATTGTAGGCAGTCTCCAACTTTTATAGTGAAGATTGGAGGGTTTAATACAATTTTTAAAGCACATGTGATATCGTAAACCACATATAAAGAAATGGACAAAACTAATTTGAGATTAATTTCTACTAATTAATATGTAAATTGAAATGGTGGCAGCCTGAAAACAAGAATAACAGTTTCTAGTTCTCCTAGCAGCGAAGCTTTTGCAAACCCTAATAGACATGTTTGAGAAAGGCAAAATGCACCTAAATGGATTTGCAAAGCACATCATGAGAGCCATTCTTGATATTTCATTAAATGAAATGAACTCAAAGACAAGTAGGAAAAAAAAAAAACATAATCAAAGTAAATAGTAAGATTTCCTATTGGAACTTATGGAAGAAACCTTGTAGCACAAAAAGGATTTTGAAAACACAAAAGGGTTAAATACGATTGACTAAAAACAGAAAAGAGGAACAAAAACCAAACTTACAAAATCTGTTATATGATTAATATATATAGTAAAAAGAAATAATTAATTGATCGAGCAGCTTTGATGGTATAATTAAAAAGAAGGAAAAGAAAGAAAAATGAACATACTCGGAGCTTGAGAACTCATAAAGTCTTCCTTTTTGTGAGAAGGTGATGACTGCAACTTCAGCATCGCAGAGAACAGATAGCTCAAAAGCTTTCTTAAGCAGCCCGTTTCGACGCTTGGAGAAGGACACTAGTCTGCTCGCTGCATTCTCGATCCTTTTCATCACAACTTTTCCTCTCCTCATCTTCTACTTCATCATCAGCCACGTCAATCAGTAACCTTACAGGAGAATCAGATTTTGTTTTCTTTTTTTTTTTTTTGGTTCAGAAAAATTTACACAAATACTCACCAAAATTGAGCAAAGTCCCCAGATATATATGGAGTACCTACGCAGTGTGTAGCTGGTACTAAAGTTTCAACCTTTACAAAGAAAAATTATAAATCTTGAAGAGATTAATAATGGCAACCCAGAGCAGCGTTTTTTTTGGTTCAGAAAAATTTACACAAATACTCACCAAAATTGAGCAAAGTCCCCAGATATATATGGAGTACCTACGCAGTGTGTAGCTGGT
>BPVZ01000003.1:4818813-4836354 GCA_020521535.1 Rubroshorea leprosula | reverse complement strand
TGACAATTGGTGCTGCTTTCCTTTCTCATCAACTGTAGCAATCACTAGCTCTGCTTTCTTTATTCTTTCATCCATCTCCTTGTTGGTTTTGCCACTCCACTCCTTTAGTGCCTTCTTTGTTCTTTTCATCTTTTCTTTAATTTTAAATCCATTCTAACCCTCCACTTCGTTGTCACACCATGCACTTGTAATCACCTCCTTGCATCCCGGTTGTTCCAACCAAGCATCAAAAAATCTGAACGGTTTTGGACCCCAGTCGACCTGCTCATTTTTTATCACTATAAGGTAGTGATCTGATACAGACCTCTTCAATCCCCACTATTTCATTTCACTCCACTTTGACATCCATTCTTCAGAAAACAGAAATCTATCAATCTTGCTTATTTGATGCCCATTTGAATTATACCAAGTGTATTTTCTCCCTATCAATGGCAAGTCAAGCAAATCAATGTTGTGGATGAAAGCATCAAACTCCCTCATTTCATTGGACACCACCTTACATCATGCTCTTTCCTCAACCCTCCTTACAGTGTTAAAATCCCCTGCTAAGCACCACATCCCCCTTCTATTATTAATTAGGCCTTGTAGCTCCTCCCATAAGGCTCTTTTTTTTTTTTTGTAATTTGACACGGAGAATAAATGTTTATAATGTATACCGGAATCTCCTCCAATCCCCACAGGCCAAACACCCCTATAAAATTGTCACCCTCTATAGTCTCCTTCTTCTTCAATAATTTAGTGTCCCTGATACATATTAAACCTCTAGACATTCCATCAGAAGACTTTGCTACCCAATCCATATCCTCGGACCCTCATAAACTTCTACAGATCTTCCTATCCACTGTATCCATCTCGGTTTCTTGTACTGCTAAAAATTGAATTTTTTCTTTGATAACTAACTCCCTAATCTGTGTTTTCTTCCCTACCTCTCTAAGACCCCTAACATTAAATGACATAATTATCATTGTGTGCATCACATACCTTCCCACCGACTTCAACCTCTTGGTTTACCATAATCCTTTTTGCGCTTCGGTATCTAGCCTGCATCTCCTCAATTCGTTGAATCACCTCATTGTCATTCTCCGCCACCGCTCCAAGCTGCGTCGCCAAGTCCCATATCTCCTTTGCAAGTTGGTTTTGCCATTGTTTCTTCAATGCCCTGTTGCAATTATGTATCTCACTGTCCCCTACTAAATCTCTAGCAACCTTTCCATCCTGGTTCGGCAAGAAGATTGGAATTGTTCTCTACTCCATCTGCTGCATGTTCTTCTTCTTTCTTCCTCTTTTTTTTTCCCACCGTTGCCTCACTATTTCTGGGTTGGATATACACTGAGCTACACCTTCTGACCTTCCTTCTACCGTTTTTTGGGTTGATCTCCTCCAACTGATTGCCGATCCATTCTTCTATTCGGCTTCTCTCTGATTCATGACCCTTCCAGAATGCATCTTCTTCTTCATCGCCCTTCTCTTCTGCAGATTCTCCGGTTCTAGAAATGTCTCTATTTTGGGATGTAATTGAGATCTCCTTCAGTGTTTCTTTTTGGGCCACTTCCACATTTGTGGACTCCATTACCCTTTGGCTTTCTTCTTGCAAGGTGGGCCTTATCACCGGTTGATTACTAGGCTTCATTTTGTGATTATTTTCTTCTACTTTTGTATCTCCAATTTTCGAAAATGAGGCTTGCACCATCTGTCCTGTAGCCACGCCGTTTGTCCACCTACTTCTTTCAATTGCATTTGAATTTTGAATTTTCTCCAGGTTGTCACCAATGATTTCTGCTGAATCCCTTACTTTCTTGTTGGTTTGTACTACATTTCTTCTTTCTTCATCTCTCCTACGTCCTATTACGTCATCATCTTCTTCAATTGAACACCCGGCTTGAACCTCCTCCTTCCTCTTTTCATCTTCCTCATCCTGCATCTCCGACTTTGTTCCGGTAGACCATGTTTCATTATCTTCAGAGTCGCTATTAAAGGAAGGCATGAAATCATGTTTCAAAGAGAAGAAACAATTGGTGAATTCCTCCTCTGTAAATTTTAGCTTGAATACACTTTCATTGATTTTGATTTCCCTTGAAACTTTGATTGTCTCCATTACTGAAGTAGAAATAAAAAATCTAGCAGTGTCAAACCTTTCCTTCTTGCTTGTACTGTCATCCAAGAAAATAAAATTTCCCCATGAGCTACCCATGGTTGAAAAGAATTCACTTCCCCAGACATTCATTGGTGATCCTTGACACCTTATCCACACAAATCTCTCTTTTGCTGTCATCTGTGGTGACCACGGTTTCACCTCTTCAAACCATTACCTTAGCCAATCTGATGCCATTTCAACTAAGTCCTTCACTTCCTCCTTGTCTTGACCAGTTAACAGAACCATTTTGCCTCCCATTGCTCGAATTTGACAAGAAAGTACCCCTCCATATAGAATTTTTCTTGTAGATTGCGTACCATCTCCATATAATGCACTATTCCAACATAGCTGCCTTCGAGCCAAGCATACTCTTCCGGTTTGATGTTGAACTCCATACCTGCCCAGGTTTCTCCCTTTCCTCTTTCTTTCCACATTTTCCTATTAGCGGTTTGCTGGTGATCGTGTCTACTACTATCTCTGTATCTCCTATGCTTGTCTTGCCCTGCATGCTTCTTAATTTCTTTGTCATTACATCTATTTCTGCTTCGGATGACCATGCTCTGTATGCTCTGATCCCCTACCATCTCCTTCTCTTGTGTTCCTTTTACCACCTCAACATAACTTCTATTTTGAGCTACAGCCATCATTCCGCTACTTTTTCTTTTCACCCCACCTTCTTTCTTCTCAGAATCATACCTTGGCATATTCACCCACAATTTTCAATCTCTTACCCAAATCTGGTCTAACTTCCTTTTCAGTTCCTTCTTGTCTATCACCCCTAGAAATCTCACAAAGCCAAATCTACTCCCATTCTTGCTTCTTCTATTTGGAGAATAGATGTCATAAACACGACCGAACTTCATAAACGTGCTCCACATTTCTTCATAGCTCCAATCATTTGGGACGTTGGTAAAGAAGAATGATGTTGCTTGTTTGTATAAGCCCCAATTGTAAGGCCCACCTCTCAACATTTTTCGACCTTGGTATTGATCATCCTTTGATTTCCCCCAATCAACCGGTTCCCTGTTCCTTTGGTAGCTACTTCGACGGAGTCCACCATGCTCCCAGTTCAGTGCCGTCTATCTATCCCTCGACCGGTGTCCACCTCGGTCCCTTCTCACTCTCTCTCTCATCTTTGTGGATGCACCAGATATTATTGATATTAATGGCTTTGTGGCAATCTAATGAACAATTTTGTCTCAACCTCCAAGGACTCATTATTTTGAGTGTGATTATTTAATGGTTTCCTTTGTTGGGTTGGGGGTTGTTGCCATGACTTCCTACCATCACACTAACATCCAAACCAAAAGAGAGTTGGTTAAGTTTTTTTTTTTTTAAACATTGTGTTTTGAAGTATCAATTATATTAGATTGTAAAATATGAGTCACTGAATAAGGGGGTTTTGATTGTAGGGTGGCCCCATCAACCAACAACCTAGTTTTTGCAGTCTAGTGTCAATTTGGATTGCAAAACTATGGGTTGTTTTTATAAGTTCAAAAAAAAAAAAAAAACTCAAAGATTTGGAAATGAAAGGCTCACCTTCTTACATAACTTTGCATTTTCTTTTAACAATTTTCTCTCCTAAATTAAGGCAAAAAATGTATTATTGAGACAAAAACAAGAGTGACATTGCTGAGAAGCTTAGAGTTAGAAGATTGAGGAAGTAATATATGTTTAATTCAATAGAGGGGGTTATTCTTACTTTTGCTTTTAGTTCTTGTATCTGCTCCTTATATAACTGGGCCTATAAGATGAGACATAACATGTTAAGTGTAAGTATTTTCATGCAGGCAAACACAATTTTCAAGTATTGTCTTGGAATTGTATGTAAGTAGATGCATGGCACAATGAAGAATGTAGTTGACTGGAGAAATTTAGATCAATGATAGGAGGAACGTCAAGCCAAAGTCCTTTGCATGTATGTAGATGGCACAATAAAGAATCTATTATAGGGTACATTAGATCTGATCCCACATCAAGGAGGAGATCTTGAAACACTTAAATGGTTAAACTTAAAGTAATCAAGGTTGCAGTTCTATCTAGGAGTATAACCTAAGGAGGAGACGAGTCTGAGGAAATGTGGCCATTGTATGTCTAATAAGTCCAATGACGGTGCAAATATCTAAAAATATGTCAAGAATTAAGCTCATTTGAAAGTAACTCAAAACCTAATGTCCTTCAAAATTAAAAGCCTTGTAGTCATGATTAATTCTTTAACGTAACTACTTTTAGTCTAAATATGCAAATCAAAAGGTTGCAAACCTTTCTTGCCCTGATGTTCTTCAAGCTGTGTTCTAGCTGGCTATCAATCTCTTGAAGTTCCTCAGCAGAACATGAGCCCAATCCTTGACCCAACAACTTCTTGTATGATATAAAAAATTTGAAACCTTAGAAATCCTTTCACCTGAATGAGATGAAGTAACTTCACACAAGCATTAAATCATTGAACCTTGTAGAAACTTCAAGGAACTCAATCTTCTTAACCATGTTTTCGGTTTCAATCCTCATGTGCTGCGTTATGAAAATTTATAGAGGAAACCGTAAGTATCATTAGGAGCCATAGGCCAGTAGTTTATTTCAACTCATGAACCGGGCTGTTTGATGAGAGCAATGAAGATGTAATGTAGATTATAAGTAGAGAAATCCAATCATAAGTATCCAAGAATCAAGCAATAAAACCTAGTTATAAAACAAAAGATTGGATGGATTTGATTAATACTTGGAATGATTTGCTGAAATTGATGAGGTATTACAACCATGTTTTGAACTGGCCCCTTGGCAACTTGTTTATATAGGAGACTAGAACAAGCACGTGTCTGAGTTTAGAAACTCTTCACTTCCCAAATCATGGATTTAGAGTCCAAAACCATGATATCAACAGTAAAAGAAGCAGATTGGCTACCAAGTTAATTGTCATCCTAATCAACTGCAAATTGAGTACGTATCTTTCCTTTCCAAATAGAATTATATTATATATAATATTATCCATGCTTACATCTAAATGTTCAAGCTGCTCCTTTTCATATAATTCAGATTGTGTAAGGAACCCCCACTCAAACATCAAACCTTAAAATTTGCTTTCTTAACTATAATTGTTTCTATTTTCTATGAAAAATAAATATATTTTGAACTGCCCTTTTATCAATAAAAAGTTTATGGAAAATTAATCTGTATAATGAAAGATGGGGGTCTAACCTGCATGTGTTGTTCCATTTCAACCTTGTGAGTTGGAATTCCTTTTGTATACATACAGTATCGTTCGACGGTCTTTTGCATGCTGAAGAATTTCACAGGAATAAAAAAAGAAGAAGCCATCAATCCATGTTACCAGTTTCCTAGGAATGATTGAATAAAACTGAAAAGGAAAGCAGATATATCCTCTCAGCAGATGGTGACCAATTTCATTAATTAACAAGTGCGCAAGCACTCAAAACTACATGAGTTTCAGACCATCCCTAGTTAGTGATGAACAGAATCACAACTTTACGTACTTAACCCACCATCAAAGCCTAAAAGCTGAATGGCAAGAATGAAGATGGATCCAAGTTCACAGAATGGTCACCTCAAACAAGTTATAACTTAGACTACATACCTAAAACACAAGAATAATGTATTACAGGGATTTAATTTGAATGTAGCAAACATTATCTGCCTCCTATCTAGGGTTAGATTAGGCTCTCTCTCTAGTGTTTTCTCTCCTCCAGTTAGGAGCCCCTTCTTTCTTCTCCTTTTCCCCATTGGTAGCAACCTACATGGTGCACAAGGTTCACAGGCGCACTATACAGTCCTTGCTTTACCTTACCATGTTGCTCCAACCTTGCTCCATCATGAAAGCAATCTACAGGGCCGTCAGACCGCAAAAGATGTCCAACCACAAGAGGCAGCATCCTGTGGTGTGTGGAAGTTGCAGATCTTGTCTCTCTCCTTGGCTAGATCTGGCTGTTTGAGGATAAAAAAATTGAGTTTTCCCTTGAAAGAACTCAGAATAATTCAATTACCTTAGCTGAATCACTGTACTTGATTAGGAAGGTTCATACTCACAAAAGAGTTAATTTTATAGGTTTATAGAGAGCAATTGCTTCCTCATGGAAAACTAAAACTAACGTGTATAACAGGAAACTGGGTGAGGAAATTTTCTATTCCAAATTACAAAAAACAATGATTTGGACGGAATATTACAAAAATCACCTTGGAAGTTGGCTTTGGTTACCTTTGAAGATGAAAGGGCACCTAAGATGAGGCTTGATGACTTAGGTGCTGTGATGGCAATGCAAATAGATGTCTTCATCCATCTACAAATTAGAAGTTCACTTGAGTTTTAAGTTCATTTTAAAAGTAATAGACGATGGAGAGAATGAGGTTTAGAGCGAGAGGAGCGACGACAGGGGAAGCTAGCGGCACCAGACAACGGCAAGGGCACAGGCGTTGGATTCCAGGATTGGATCACAAGATTTTGAGGCAAGCTATGATTTTCTTCATTTATAATTTCCCAAAAAACTTGGAGGTGAAAGAATTATGGTACAAGTTTCAGATGTATGGAAAAGTGATAGATGTTTTTGTGCCAAAGAAGCGTGACAAGTGGGGTAAGAGGTTTGGCTTTCTGCGTCTACTAGGAGTACAGAATAAAAGTCAAATGGTTAGGAGGCTAAATGAATTTTGGATAGACTCATACAAGTTGAGAGTAAAGACAACAGAGGATAGAAGTAAAGAGAGAGTAAAAGGCACAGTTACAAGGGGTAGAACATAGCACAGAGTTGCCAGATTGGTAAAACCAGGACAGTCATACGCTCAGGTGGTAAAGGGGAAGGAACAGAGGACACAAAGCTTATCGGCTTCTGTAAAAACACTGGGAGGAGAGGACAAGGTTTCAAGTCATCTGAAGAAAGGAACAATCCAGACGAGGCAAGAAAACGAGAAGGAGGAAGTGGCATCCTGTCAAATACAAAAGGCCAAAAGAAGTATGGAGAAGGATAGGGACGCGGAGTTTCAGAAGGAATGTATGGAATTCACACCAACACAAGATGAGCTCAAGTGGCTTGAAAGGGGTATGGTGGCCATTCTGAAATCCCTACCATTAATAAACGATATTCAATAGAGAATTGATGTGGATGGTGGGTTGATTACTGTATCACCAATAGGCGGAAGAAGAGTGTTGTTAACAGAAAAAGAACTATGGTATTTGATTGAGTTTATGAATCTCAACAAAGAGTTGTTTGATTTGTGGTTTGTAGACATTAAACCATGGGACAAGGAAGTTCAAGAATGAAGCAAATTAGTATGGCTTCGCATATCTGGGATTCCATTGAAGGCATGGACTGACAGATGCTTTAAAATGATCAGAGAATCAATGGGCGAGGTCATGATGATTCATGGCGACACAAAGACGAAGTCAATCTTGTGTGAGGGGAGAATATTAGTTATATGTTCTGCAGAGCATAAGATCATTAAACAAGTCTCACTGAAGGTTAAAGACCAGATGTATGAAATACAGGTGATTGAGGAAGAATGGCGCTCCGACCCAGATTGGTGGCTCTCAGATGATGACCGGTAAAGTGAGTCGGCAACGGAATCGGAGTATTCATCCGAGCAAAACGAGGAAGATCAAGATTTCGGTAATGCAGAGATTTGTGCAGAAGATGACGTGAGCATGGATGAGGAGCATTCAATGCATGACAGTCTTCTGAATTCAAATTTTAAAAGTTCAGAGGAAGGAAAGGTGAGCTGGCATGCAGAAGAAGGGGACGCGGACGCGGACATAGAAGATGGTGTGAGTGGGCTGTACAAGACAAATGGGCTGCTGGAGGGTACGGAAATTGGACTAAGGAGCAAGAGTGGGCTTAGAGGGGACTTTAGAAAAGAAGAGATAAAGATAAGTAAAAAGAAAGGGCCCAAGGAGGTTTTTGAAAGAGAGACAGCCATTCACCGAGAGCTTGCAATTAGGGATTCTAGGAAGATGCGGAGAAGACAAATAGCAGACTGCTACCCAGAAAGCTTTGTGGAAATCCGGGCAAAAGAGACACATGGGGAAATTTCAAAAACAAAGCAGCGACGGCAACAAAGAGCAAGAACTCAAACGAGTACAGTGAGCAAGGTAAATCCGGTTGTTAGTGATTCCCTTTCTGATGGGTGTATAGCAAATAGAAATAGGTTGATTCATAGAGAGATGGCCTTGCATGAGGTGAGGACAATGATGAGCATGGGTAAGAGATTGGGCATTCAAATTCAAAATAATGAGGAGGAAGTGCAGTCCCGATTGCTGGAATTGGAGATGAGGGAGGCTGCAGGGGAGTGACAGGGGAAGTGGGGTAAAGGGTCAGGTAGTAACGAACGGGGGTGTGGGATTTTTTTTATTAATGAAGTTGGTGTCCTTTAATGTTAGAGGCTTAGGTAGTGTATTGAAGAGAAAGGAAGTGGGTAAACTAGTGAGAATAGAACAATCGGATTTCCTATTTTTGCAAGAGACTAAGCTAGAAACAGGGGATGATGATTTATGCAGAATTATGTGGAATTCAAATGAGATTGACTGGGTGATGAAGGAATCGATAGGAGCTTCGGGTGGCTTGTTATGTATCTGGAATAAGAAGAATTTTGCTAAGACAAAAGATTTTACGGGTGGTGGTTATCTGAGAATAACAGGGGAGTGGGGACTAGATAAGGTGAAATGTAATCTAGTGAATGTGTATGGCCCAAATGATAGACAGAAAAGGTTAAAGCTGTGGGATGAGTTAGAGCACATGATCATAGAAGAGGGAGGGAGATGGTTGATAGCGGGAGACTTTAATGCCGTTAGATGTCTTGAAGAAAGAAGGGGAAGAACTGGAGAGAGCACAGATATGAAGAAATTTGATGAATTTATCTTGGCAGCAAGTTTAGTTGATATTAAAATGGTCAATAGGCACTTTACATGGTATAGACCAGATGGTACAGCCATGAGCAGACTTGATAGATTTTTTATGAATGCAGAGATGTGCAGTATGGGTGGAAATTGGGTGCAATAGGGCTTGAAACGTAATATCTTTGATCATTGTGCAATTGTATTGAATTCAAGAACAACTGATTGGGGACCAAAGCCATTTAGAGTTCTGGATGCATGACAGCTTCATCCAGATTTCAAGAAGGTAATTGAAGAAAAGTGGAGCAAAATGGAAGTTGAGGGATTCGCAGGATATAAATGTAAACATAAGTTAAAAGGGCTAAAAGCATTTTTAAAGGGTTGGAATAAGGAGGTGTTTGGAAATATGGAAGCTCAGTATGAACAAGCTGCAAAACAGGTAGAGCAAATTGATATGAAGAATGAGGAGATTGATCTGGATGAATTCGAGATTATTCAAAGACAGGAAGGTTTTCAGAAAATGTGGGATATCATGAGGAGGAGAAAAGTGATATGGAAACAGAAATCAAGAAGCAACTGGGTTCGTGTGGGAGATGCAAACATGCGATTCTTTCATAGAGTAGCAAATGGTAGAAAGGCCCAAAATCATATCACAGGCTTATTGAGTGATGGTTGTTGGGTGGAAGGACCAGAACAGGTCAAGAAGGAGGTGTATAATTATTTCAGCAAGTTATTTCAAGGAGACACATGGAATAGACCAAAGCCTTACGGGGTTAGCTTCAAACAGATTTCTACAGAGGAAAAACAATGGCTTGAACGACCATTCTCCATTGAAGAAATTGAGGAAGGGTTACGAAGCTGTGAAGGATCTAAAGCTCCGGGACCGGACGAGTACAATTTTAATTTTCTTAAATTTTCTTGGGATAGTTTAAAGGAAGATTTTATGAGTTTCTTTGCAGAGTTTCACAAGAATGGTAGATTAGTTAGTGGGCTGAATTCATCTTTCTTAGCTCTAATTCCTAAGAAGTTTAATTTTATGGAATTAAAGGATTATAGACCCATTAGCTTGATCGGGTGTGTTTACAAACTGTTAACAAAAGTGTTGGCCAATAGAATTAAAGCCGTGATGCCGGGGATTATCAGTGAAACTCAATCTGCTTTCTTGAGAAGACGTCAATTAGTTGATGGAATACTAGTGTTGAATGAGGTTGTGGAGGAAGTTAAGAGAAGAAAGCAGTCAGCTTTTGTTTTCAAGGCTGATTTTGCGAAGGCATATGATTGTGTGGATTGGTCATTTTTGGAATGGATGATGGATCGCTTGGGTTTTGGAATCAAATGGAGAGGTTGGATTATGGAATGCTTGTCGACTTCTAAGATTTCAGTTCTAGTTAATGGAAGCCCGACGGAGGAGTTCAAGGTTGGAAAGGGATTACGATAAGTGGACCCTTTATCCCCATTCTTATTCTTGATGATTGGAGAAGGATTAAATGGATTGGTTTAGAAAGCAGTGTCGGAGGGTATGTTTCGAGGTATAGAGATTGGCAGGAAGGGGTTAGCAATTTCTCTACTTCAATTCGCGGATGACACAGTCATTATGGGAAAGGCTGACATAGAGAATATAATCATGGTTAAAACAATTTTGCGATGGTTTGAACTGATGTCTGGTCTACAAATTAATTTCAGCAAGAGCAACATTTATGGATATAATGTTCCAACGAGATGGCTTGAAGGACCAGCAAGCATGTTGCGATGTGGAGTCGGAAAATCACCTTTTATTTATCTGGGAATGCCTATTGATGGAAAACCAAGGAATAGGAAACTATGGGAACCGGTGATAAAAAAATTTCGTGCTAAACTTGTTGTCTGGAAAGCTACTTCGCTGTCCTTCGGTGGCCACCTTACTTTGTTTAACTCGGTATTTTCTGCTCTACCCATTTTTTATATGTCATTATTTTTAATGCCAAATTCTGTGGTAACTGAGTTAATTCGCATTCAAAGAACTTTTTTATGGGGAGGGGAGGAGTTAAAAAAGAAGATTTCATGGGTGAAATGGGAACATGTATGTCGCAGTAGGGTGAAAGGGGGCTTGGGGGTGCAGGATTTGCGTAGGAAAAATTGGGCACTACTGGGGAAATGGTGGCATAGATTTGGGGATGTGGTAGAGAGCCTATGGAAAAGGGTACTAACAGAAAATATTACGAGGGCAAATGGAAGGAGGTGGATATTAAGGCTATTGGGAATTGGAGAGTATCTAAGCTTTGGAGAGATATTATTAATATAGGGGGGCGGTCGATGAGACTACAGAGTATGTTGGTAGAGGGGTTTAGATGGGAAGTGGGTGAAGGAAATCGGGTGGGCTTTTGGAGAGAGTGGTGGATAGGGGGGAAAATTTAAGGGATCTATACCCAAGGCTGTACGCACTGTCTATGAATAAGGAGGGTAATATTTGTGAAATGGGGGTATGGGAAGGGGATAAATGGAGTTGGAAACTGGAATGGAGGAGGGGGAGAATAGGACGAGAAAAGGATGAGGAAGAGGCGTTGTGGGAGAAGTTGGGTAATTTGCAATTAAAGAAGGGTGTTGAAGATCATTGGAGGTGGCTACATGATTCAGATGGTAGTTATATGGTGAAGAAGGCTTATTTGGCCCCTTCGGAGGGTATCTTAGAGGAACAGTTGTGTAAAGTTATTTGGTGCAGATTAGTACCATCCAAAGTGTCTTTCTTTGGATGGCGTTTATGTCTTGATAAGCTTCCAACTAAATGGAACATCAGAAAGCGAGGGGTGCTTTTACAGGAAGAGGAATTAATGTGTGTTTTGTGCCATAACATGATTGAGGAGGCTAACCATTTATTTAGTATGTGTAAGGAAGCATGGATTTTGTGGACAGAGGTGTTGCAGTGGTGGAACATGAAGACGGTAATGCCAAATATCGTACGAGGAGTGGCAGACATTTTTGTATACAATTTGGGTAGGGTAGTAGGGAAGGAGATGGGTGCTTGTATCTTTCTCGTTGTATCATGGTATTTATGGTATTGGAGAAATGGTAAGGTATTTGATAATGAAGCTGTCATCAGGGGAAGATTACTAGATATGATTCAAGCCAAATCATTTTTATGGATCAAGAATAAGGTAAATGGTTGTGCCTTTTCATTTAATGAGTGGAAGGTTAACCCTGTAGCATGTGCTCTGTCAATGAGAAGCCACAAACAAGCAATGAAATTGTTTCTTAAACAACAGAAAAAAGGCTACACTGCAGAATGGAATGCAAGTTGAAATTTGTTTGGGGCATGAAGGCTTAAGCAGGTATTTTACTGTAGCGTGTTAGTTAAGCTGTAGTAAATACATGCTCAACGTTTTTGCGTGTCAGTGGATTTGAAAAGTGGAAGTTTTTTTATGATCAGAACAGGGAGTTATGTAAAAACTGTAAAGGAAGACATAAATTCGACATGGGTATAGTGTCGACACTTTATGTGGGTGTCGACACTATTGGGCAGGGTTAGCCCACTCTTGTACATTTATGTCTCTTAACTATTGATGTTTAAGGGTTTGGGGTACCTCTTGTACTCTATTTATTAATAAATATCAATATTTTCTGTTCAAAAAAAAGAAAAAAAAGAAGAAGTTCACTTGAGTTTTGATAAAGCATTGTTATGTGAGACACTACATTGCCATGTCTTCTAATCTCTTATGCTAGGATTAGATGGTAAAACATATGTGATTACCATCAATGAATAAAAAACTCTAAAATAATCTCTCTATGTAAAACTATTTTTACATAACTTTATTAATATTGTTATGATGTATGTTGATACTTAAAATTTCTTAGTGCCTAATTATCTTACATGTCATTTCTATATTTTTTTTCTTTTTTTGATCAGCAAAAAATAATTTATTAGTGAGATACAAGGGGTACCTCAAACCAATTACATCAAGAAGTATCAATACATCAACCTCAATCCTCAAAATATATATTTAACACAAGCAAATTTACTCCCTGGTTTATGAGATAGTTGCTGCACAATCTACAAGATTATGTTCCCATTCATAATATGAATATGAAAAGCTCTTATCTATACATGTCATTTCTATATAGTTTGCATTGTAATTACTTTGTTTATTAATAAAACAATATATCAAAAAAACAATTTTGAATATCGTAAAGGAAAATTAGCTTTTCTTTTCTTTTCTTTTAACTTGTTTCACAAAGGAGGCTTTGACATATTTATAGGGCATTGCTGTGCCATTGAAAAATTTGACATGCAGCTTTAACATCGCCTAGCATCCTATTAAATCTACAATTTAAATTATGATTGGTTTGAAAATTACAAATTTGAGTGTGCATTCAAATTTAAATCTTCAATTTGGAGTACATTTATTTGGCTTTGTATAAGAAAAGAGTAGATTAGTGCGAAGAAAAATATATTGTGGATCTCATAAATCTTAGATCCATGAAAATTTCTTTTTGTTTTTTTTTGAAAAGTCAAAGAATTTTATTTTGGAGTACAGGGGGTAGATCCATGAAAATTTTGAATACTTAATATTATATATATATTTGTTTGGGAATGTAAAATTTAAATACTTAATAATATACATATATGTATTCTCAACCTATATAAAATAAATACATGGACTTCAAAATGGTGATAATTACATTTTAGCTGAATAATATATTTTTAAATGCATGTAATATCAAGACATGAAAATCAAATTTACATTCCTAAACGGGGAAAATATTTTAATTTAAATCCCAGTTTTAACATTTGTTTTTCTGTGTTAATTAATCTAACTAAAAATATACATTAATTTATCAAATTTTTTACTTTTAGGAGACAATTAATTGCTATGAGAAATAAAATGTAGTCCATTCCTCAAAAGATAAGTCAAAATAGAGTATTATGTAACTAGCACAAGGAAAAAATTTAAACATGGTATTTTCAAATATGAGGAGATTGAAGATGTTAAAAACTAAGGATAATACTTTAGAGAAAAGTTAGTCTTGTCACCGCCAATAACAAATCAAAATTTTTCAATGAATCAAAATTATATTATAAGGAGTACAAGAAATGCCTACCCTTACAATAGATAGGGAGATAGAAGAGCAGGAATAGTATTATGTTCAATAAACTTTATGGGATGATAATAAATCAATTGGTCATAGACGGTGACAAAAGGATTTGGTGAAGAATCAATTTAGGGTGGATGGGATAATTTTAAAATTTAGTTTAGGCAAAAAATGGATCAAAAATAAACAAAAAGTGAGTGTATACCTATTGCAGCTAGAAGTTGGTTGTCAAAATTCAACATGAATATTTTATAATCCACAGCATTAGAGAACCTTAAGCACATCCTAGAAGATGTCTCAATAATTAATTAAGCACATCCTAGAAGATGTCTCAATAATTAATTAAGAGTTTGATATTTCAAATTGAAAGTCTAAAACTTAATTCTTGAGATAGACAGGGAAAACTATCTTGTATTATACATATTTCATCATTCTATAGATATATATATATATATATATATAAAGAGCTTAGATACAATAAAAAATAAGTGCCTGCTTAAGAAAGTTGATTATCAAAGAAACACTCAAAAAGAGAAGAAATAATATTTAGATTCACTAGTTTTCAAGGACAAGTAAACTTGTCCAAGAACTTTTTATGTTTTAATTACCAAAAAATATGAAATTTATATTAAAATAGAAGTACGAAGGGTATTCTGACCCACTGAGAGCATACATTAGAATTCTCCCACCATGCAAAACAAATAAATCACAAAACATATAAATCCAAGCTAAATCATGTTACTTGATCTTGTACTTGTCTTCTTTCTTGACAGCTTCCTTTCATTCACTGCTCTGGCACAATTAATCCCGCAGGTTATGGAACTAATCATGAAAAGTAGAAGTGCATCCCTTAGTTTTATTTTGAACCAAGTAATAGATTTCATTAATTTTCTTCTACATACATACAGCTGCCTCTTAAGACCACTTTCTACGTAAAATGCTCGCAAGTAGGATGCAAAACATGTAATTATGGGAGGCAAAAAATTTATGTAAGGGCTTTTGATCAAGTCTCTATCATACTCAAGAGTTTATATAGTTGGAGTGTATTGGAAGATGATTAGTTTGTTTTCCCCTACAAATGTATCTAGCTATTCCTTTTAACTAATTGTTCTAAACACACGTGGGTAATATATATTTTACTCTAATTTATTACCCAATTAACAGAAGCTCCTCAAGTAATGATATATACTTTAGAGAGAGTCAAAATATCTAATGCATTAGATTTTTACTTTTTTTAAGTTAAATTTTCTCCTTCCAACTTATGATATATATATTTTTTTTTTAAAAAACAAAAATAATATTTATTGAAACGGAGTATAAAAGTACCTCAAACCCATAAACATCTCAGTTTGAAAGGCAAAGAGTTAGTCAAAAAGCCCTTCCGTTCGGTGTCGACACCTATATTATGTGTCGACACCAAACTTATGATATTATTTATTAAGAGATTATATAATTCCTATGCCACTCACAGTTGGCTTGAACACATAATTTGATCATGTATATAAAGTTAAATACCCAAAATAAAGGTTATATAAATATATAACATAAAAGAAAAAAAAATATTTACCAATCACTTGAAATGTATACACTTAGCGATGAGCATAAACAATGAAAATCTAATAAGCCTAATAACATGCAACTAAGAAAATCATTAAAGTAGATTTCTAGATGCCTCATAAAAGCATACATTCACAGATTCCTTCAAACACACATAGGCAACATTTATTTTAATTAGCCAAGCACCAAGGAATTTCATATACTCACTTCTATGGGATATATACTACAAGAAATTAAAGATTTCATAAGCACTTTATGCAGTCTCAAACTTTTATGGTGAAAATTGGAGGGTTTTATACAGTTTTTAAATCGCATGTGATATCATACACCATATACAAAGAAATGGACAAAACTAATGTGAGATTTAATTTCTACTAATTAATATGTAAATTGAAATGGAGGCAGGCTGAAAACAAGAATAACAGTTTCTAGTTCCTAGCAGCAAAGCTTTTGCAAACCCTAATAGACATGTTTGAGAAAGGCAAAATGCACCTCAATGGATTTGTTCCAGCAGCAAAGCACAGCATGAGAGCCATTCTTGATATTTCATCCAAAGAAATAAACTCAAAGACAAGTAGGAAAAAAAAAAAATCAAAGCAAATAGTAAGATTTCCCAATGGAACTTATGGAAGAAACCTTGTAGTACAAAAAGGATTTTAAAAACACAAAAGGGTTAAATACGATTGACTAAAAGCAGAAAAGAGGAACAAAAACCAAACTTACAAAATCTGTTATATGATTAAAATATATAGTAAAAAGAAATAATTAATTGAGCAGCTTTGATAGTATAATTAAAAATAAGGAAAAGAAAGAAAAATGAACATACTCGGAACTTGAGAACTCATAAAGTGTTCCTTTTTGTGAGAAGATGATAACTGCAACTTCAACATCACAGAGAACAGATAGCTCAAAAGCTTTCTTAAGCAGCCCGCTTCGACGCTTGGAGAAGGACACTAGTCTGCTTGCTGCGTTCTCAATCCTTTTCATCACAACTTTTCCTCTCTTCATCTTCTACTTCATCATCGGAGCCACGTTAATCAGTAACCTTACACAAGAATCAGATTTTTCCTTTTTTTTTTTTTCAGAAAAAATTACAAAAATACTCACCAAAATTGAGCAAAGTCCCCAGATATATATTGAGTACCAACGCAGTGTGTAGCTAATACTAAAGTTTCAATCTTTACAAAAAAAAATTATAAATCTTGAAGAGATAAATAATGGCAACACAGAGGAGGTTTTAGGAAGCTCAAGGGAAGGAGAAAAACGAGGTTTTAATAGCCTAAATTTTCTAGGAAAGCAAACAGGTTTCAGCTTTTGTTCAAACTGCGAAGCAAACAAATTTTGAAGAGATCAATAACAGCAGCCCATATAAATGTTTCATCTTTCAAGGTGCAAAGGAAAGTGGAGAAACAAGGAAAACCCAGAAAGAAAATCACTAGAAAAAGCCCAAATTTTCTTTTAAACCAAACAGCAACCACCCTAGAAAATTCTTGGGGACTATAGGAGGAATCAAAGAACGGAAGAGTTCAGAAACCCTAGAAAGATTCACAGAGCAGAAACGCAGTGGGTCTATTGATTTTTATGTATCAGTCTCTTTATCCTCAAAGGCTCAAACCACAAAAACCCTGGTGTGGTTGTGGTCACCACAATTGTACTCAATTGAAAGATAATTTTTAGTTTTTTTAAATAGATAGTTAAGATGTTTAAAAATATTAATATATAAATTAATTTTTATTTATTAAATAATAAATATTAATTATTTTATTAATTATTAATTATTTTTAATAATTGAATTAAATAGAATTAATATTTTTTAATACAATTTTAGTAATCTTAATAAATAAATTAATGGCAATAATTATGTTCCAAAACCCTCATGTTCATTATATCCCCTTTGGCCTTTCTTTCCAAAAAAAAAAAAAATTAATTTTTATTTATTAAATAATAAATATTA
>BPVZ01000003.1:4779093-4789791 GCA_020521535.1 Rubroshorea leprosula | reverse complement strand
TAGTATTTAAGATGTTAAAATTGTTTATGAAATTATTTATATATATTTAGTGTATTCTAGTATTTAAGATGTTAAAATTGTTTATGAAATTATTTATATATTTTTAATATTTTTTTATAAATTAATTTATTAAGAGTAATTAAATCTTTTTATAAAAAATCTTAATTTTTTTTATTGTCAAAATGTCTTTATGTGTGGCAAACCCAAAATTTTGACTAGAAAATATTTTCTTCCTCATTTAAAAAAAAATTGAGAAGAAAAATGATGTAGGCATTATTAACTAATAAGAGTTTAACTAAATCAGTACTCATCAAATTCAAAATATTTATTTAAGACAATTTTAAACAATTACAATATTACTAATATTGTTAAGTATCTAATTCTTAATGTATAAAAAAGATTGATGTAAGGCATTACTAAGGAATATGTGTATACATGATAAGTGATATAACAAATAAATAAAATATAGATGTACAAATTAATTGATAAAATTTTATACTTAACTATAATTAGCTACTATTTAAATAAGTATTCTTATTATAATATATATTGTAATTACATTCTTAAAATAAGGGTAGAAAGAGAACAAATACATTTAATGATATCCTTAAAAAAATATGAATAACTAACTTTAAATACCCCAAATTAAAAATTAGGTTAACTAAATTTAAACCAAAGGGAACTTCAATTGAGAATGAGTCAAGATAGTGACTTGTGTGGTATTGCTGAGGAATTTTTCATTGGGATGGTTATTGAAAAAGGGTGGTTAAAAAAAAAAAAACAATTTCAAATTAGAATAGGTTTGAAAAATATTTTTAAAAAAGTCTTGAAATCTTAAATTATCACAAATTAGTACCCGAACAATTTCGTCTTTCCCCTTCTCCTCGTTACCATACCTAAATTCCCTCATCATTCTTTTCAACCTACTTTGGAAAAAAAAAAAAAATTCCGATCTAAATTCGTCTTCAAGCTTTCCATCCCTCAGCTTCTTGTTTATTTCCATCCCATCTTCAGTGTTTTTTTTCTTGGTTTGTCATTTTTTGGTATGATATTCTATCATGCAACAGGTAGAATCAAAAATTTTTCTTTGTAGGTTTTTTTTTTTCTTTTTTTTGCTAAATTGATATTGGTTTTGTTTGCTTAGTTCTTTCTGCTTCTTGTTTGGAAATATTTGCTTTGCTTTTTTTTTTTTTTTGAACAGTAAACTTTATTGATAAAGAGTACAAGGGGTACTCAACCCAAGAAATTACACTAAACAACACAAAACCAAGCCACATAATGTTAATTCCATCTTTCAGACTATTCCCTCCCTAGCATGTACCACCACAATTAACAGTGAGGCATGCAACAGGATTGCTTAACCAATCCGAAAGACTAAAGTAACACCAGGCTTTTTTTGCTTTAATCCATAAGAAAGATCGTATTTGAACAAGTTCGAGTAGCTTACCCAAGTTCATCTCTCGGTTCTGGAAGATCTTTTTATTCCGCATCAGCCTAATGGACCGTACTATTGCACTCCAGGTGTAGTCCCATCCTTTTCTGATCTTTATGTTTCTGGGCCACGCCCCCGGATGTTCAAAAGTCTTCCAGCAGTCCTCTTGTATCTCTATACTGATCCCCCACCACCTAGCACACTTTTTCCAAAGCCATCTTGCTGTTTTGCATTTCAAAAACAAGTGGGTTGCATCTTCTTCCTCTTCTTGACACAGGTTGCATTTGCCATCACCCATGATTGAGCCAAATCCTCTTTTCAGCAAGTTGGATTTGGTTGGGAGTCTATTGAGCAGCAGTTGCCAGTTGAAAGCAGAGATCTTGTTTGGCAGGTTGGGATTCCATACTCTCCTGAAGACTTTTTCTTGAATCGGACACCTCGGCACCTTTGTCAAGAGTGAGTTCGCTGATGTGGTTGAATAATGGGAATCCTTCCTGTGTGTCCACTCCCATTCATCAGGCCGGCCAGGAGATATCTTCACGCCCTCAATCAGTGTGTTGAGTTCTGTTGCAGCCTCTTCTTCCCTTTTGAGCAGCTTCCTTCTCCATGTAAGATTCCATTTCCAAGTTCCATTGCAAATAGATCCCATTTGGTAGCATTCTTTCTCCTTTCCTACAGATAAAAGATACAATCTTGGGAATTTGTTAGCTAGACAATTTTCCTCACACCACTCATCCCACCAAAAGCTCATGTCCTTCCCTTCTCCTATCTTCAATCTAAAACCCTCTGTTAACCACCCTGAATTTTCCCCTCCTACTTTATTAATCCCTCTGACATCTCTCCACCAAGAAGAGCTAGCTCCTGCCCCGTTCCTAACCCAATCCTGCTAGTGCCCCCTTCCCTCACTATACTTACTTGCTATTACTCTCCCCCATAATCCTTCCTCTTTCACTGCTAACCTCCCCCACCATTTACTCATCAATGACAAGTTAAAGTACCCTAGATCTCTCACTCCCAACCCACCATATTCTTTCGGCATGCAGACCTTCTTCCAATTGACCCAATTAATTTTTTTCCTTTCTCCCTCCCTTCCCCATAAGAAACTCTTACGAATTTTATCAATAACTTTAAGAGTACCTTTTTGGATTAGGTAAACTGACATTAAGAACACCGGCAAACTGGTCAACATAGAATTAATGAGCGTGATCCGACCCCCAAGGGAAAGTTGTCGACCCTTCCATCTTGTCAACTTCTTTTTAAAAGAGTCCAACAAGGGCTGCCACATTGAGATCCTTCTATGGCTTCCCCCGATGGGAATTCCCAAATATTTAAATGAGAATTCCCCTTTTTTGCAACATAATCTATAGGTCATTTTGCTTCCCCAGCCATCTTCAACATTGATGCCCATAAGTTGTCTCTTTTGTAGATTAATTTTCAGTCTAGAGAGCAGCTCAAAAGTCTTCATTATACTTTTAATCACCATGATGTTATCATCTGTTGCTTCCCTAAAAAAGATGGTGTCATCTGCGAATTGAAGGTGGGTAACCATTATCGCGTCCTTGCCAATTGTCACGCCCTTATATAACTCTTTTTCAATTGCAGAGGACATTAAACCATTCAACCCTTCTGCTACAATCAGGAATAGGAAAGGAGATAAAGGGTCTCCTTGGCGAAGTCCCTTGCTAATTGGAAATTGTCTTGAAGGGCTTCCATTGACCAGAACTGAGACCATGCTAGATTGTAGACACTCAAGTATCCACACTCTCCATGTACTGCAGAAGCCCATCCTCATTAGCATATAGTCAAGGAAATCCCAACTCACCTTATCGTATGCTTTTTCAAAATCGACCTTGAAAAGGAAGCTTCTCTTCTTTTTCCTCTTTGCCTCATGAATCACTTCATTAGCAATAACCACCCCATCAACTAGCTGTCTACCTTTAATGAATGCCATTTGTTGCTCTCCGATAACTTTGTCCAGAACTTTTCGAAGGCGATTTGCTAATAGCTTCGCAATTATCTTGTACATAACTCCGATAAGAGAAATAGGCCTATATTCTTCAATCCTTTAGGGGTTTTCTACCTTTGGAATTAGAGTTATGAAAGAGGCATTTGATCCTCTTACAAGCCTACCTTGTTCCTGGAACTCTTTGATAAAACCAGCAATCTCAAATTTTATATCTTCCCACATGCACTTCACAAATTTGAAATTAAATCCATTCGGACCTGGAGACTTTAACAATTCACAATCCCATCCAGCATTTTTGATTTCTTCTTTCGAGAATGTTGCCGTAAGGGATTCATTGTCTGCCCTATCAATCTGTTTGAAGCTGATACCGTCTAGCTTGGGCCTCTGCCACTTATCTTCTGTGAAAAGCTGCTCGAAGTAACTCGCCATTTTTTCTTTAATTTCCCCCACTCCCTTATGCTGCTCACCATTAATCTGGATGTTGTTAATTTCATTTTTTCTCCATCTTCCTTTCACACACATATGGAAAAATTTGGTGTTTGCATCACCTTCCTTTAACCACATCAATCTTGATTTTTGCTGCCACATATTCTCTTTTAATTTGAGGTTGTTCCACAATTCAAGAAAATTGCTTCTCCTCTTTTCAATTTCAGTTGGTGACAATTGGACATTTTCTCCTCTCTCATCCAGTTGAGCTATCACTCTCTCAGCTTCCATTATTTTCTTGTCCACCTCCGTCACAGAATTTCTGCTCCATTCTTTTAAAGCTTTCTTCGTACTTTTAAGCTTCTCCTTGAGTCTAAATCCATACCATCCTTCCATTGCCGTAGAGTTCCATGTTTTTCTAATCAGCTCCTTGCACCCAGGATCCTGCAGCTAAGCATCAAAAAATTTGAAAGGCTTTGGTCCCCAATCCAGCTGCTCATTCTTCAATAAAACGGGACAATGGTCTGAAACTGATCTTTTCAACCCCCACTATTTAACATCACACCATCTCAAAAACCAATCCTCTGAAACCAAGAATCTATCAATCTTGATCATATATTGGCCGTTAGAGTTGTACCAGGTGAACTTCCTCCTTACCAAAGGCAAATCAACCAGCCCAGATTCGTTGATGAAACTGTCGAATTCTTTCATTTCTCTGGACATCCCTTTGCAACCTGCCCACTCCCCTGTGCTCCGGACAGCATTAAAGTCCCCCCCTTAACACCAGTTGCCTTTCTTATTTGAGGTCAGATTCTGCAACTCCTTCCAAAGTGCTCTATTTCCAGACAATTCACATGGAGAATATATGTTTAAAATGTAAACCGGTACACCCTCTTCCCCCCATGTCCCAAACACCCCAATGAAATGGTCCCCTTCTATCACATCTTTCTTTTTAAAGGTTTTATTGTTCCACACACACAACAATCCACCCGACAGACCAATAGAAGGCTTGGCAATCCATTCAAAATCCTCCGTCCCCCACACCCTCCTACACAACTTCTCGTCTACAACCTCCATTTTGGTTTCTTGAATAGCTAAAAAAACCACTTTCTCCCTCACAAATATATCCCTGATGTGCCTTCGTTTCCCCGCCCCTCCTAATCCTCTAATATTAAAAGACAGCATTATCATTGGGATCAAGACATACCTTCTTCACACCTTTTGCTTCCTTCTTCTTCGCATATGATTTGGCTTGGCTATCTCTTTTCTCCATTTCATCAATTCTACGAATAACCTCCTCATCACACTTTGCCATCGCTCCAAGCTGCTTGGCTAGATCCCAAATCTCTTTAACAAGCTTCTGTTGCATCTTTCTTTTTAGGGATCTGTTGCAATTTTGAATCCTGCTGTCCCTTACAGATTCGCTTGCTATTTCTCCATTTGGACTGGCTATAAACACTGGCAGAATCTCCCTCCTCGTTGGCTGCTTGCTCCGGCGATCTTACCCCTTTTTCCTTCTTTGCTTCTTCTGCATCGAGGCTTCTTGTAGGTATACAGATCTGCATGTTCTGAATCTCATTTTCCTTCTCTTTTGAGCTCCGGCTGTACGCCTCTGCACACCATCACCAGCACTCCTCTCTTCGCTCCCCGAGCTTCTCCCGAAAGTGCCCCTTCTAACATCAATTCTTTGACCAGAGCAATCCATCTTATTACCATTAATAAACTTCCTTCCTTTAACTATTGGGCTTGCCCCTTCCATTGATTCTTGGGCCTGGGCCATAAGAACTGAATCCTCACTATTTGGGCCACAATTTGGCCCTTCTCCTTTTTCAATAGCAACTCCATATGGCTTACTATTGTTGTGCTCCCCCAAGCCTAGCTGACTGCCTTCCTTGTTTCTGGATCCTGCATCGGAAGCTACATACCCCCTCTTTTGTGCCGATCCCGTTACCCATGCTCTGTTCTCACCATCATTTGAAAATTCAAAATTTTCAAAATTTTCTATACTGTCAGGCACTGCATCAATTGTCCTGTCACCATCTTGAGGGTCTTGGGGTTGGACTTTACCGTTGGATTCCCCTGTGCATCTCTCCACGTCATCTTCTTCCCCCTCTGCATCTCTGGGTTCATCCATGGTTTGCCTTCCATCGTCTACGTCTTGGAAATCATGAACATCTTTGGAGCTTTCTGTTGACCATGATTCATTTTCTTCCGTATCACTCTGGAAAGAAGGAATAAAGTCTTGTTTCAATAAGAAGAAACTATTGGTGAACTCCTCCTCCGTGAACCTTATATTGTAAATGGAGCCATTGTTCTTGATCTGGCGTCTAACGGATATTGAATCCATAATCGGAGTAGATATCAGCATTCTTGCAATGTCGAACCTCTTTTTTTGGCTTGTACTATTGTCCAAGCAAATGAATTTACCCCATGACCTTCCCATCTTTTCAAAGAAATCTGAGCCCCAAACATTCAATGGTGCTCCTTGGCATCGAATCCACACAAACCTCTCCTGAGCTATCTTGTCTAGTGACCAAGGATGGACCTCTTCGAACCATTGACCTAGCCATTCTGAAGCCATTTGCATGAGGTCCTTCAACTCCTCTTTGTCTTCACAATCCAGCAGCACTAGCTTACCCCACATAGCTCGGATTCGACAATGAAAGTATCCCTCCATGTAGAATTTCTCCTATAAATTCCTGACCATCTCAACAGAGTGGACCGTGCCCACATAAGTTCCCTCGAGCCATGCACTATCTTCAGATTTTGCCTTATACTCCATGCCTTGCCAGTTCTCCCCTGGTCCTTTCTCTTGCCAAACCTTTCTACTATTTGCGCCTCGCGAACCTTTCACCACATTAGCAAAGCCTCTTCCTTGTATGTTTAGCAATGGATTTTGAGGAATTTTCAGGTCCTTTCCTTGGGGAGTTTTACGCTCCGTCTCCTTTTTTTTCATCGCATCATAACGTGGGATGTTCACCCACAATTTGTGGTCGCCAATCCAGATCTGATCAAGTTTCCTTTCCAACTCCTTTTTATCTTTAACATCTAGAAAGTGCACAAAGCCGAATCTGTTACCGTTCCTGTTCCTGCTTCTCGGGCTATATATAGCATAAACCCTTCCAAATTGTAAGAAAGTACTCCACATTTCTGCGTGGCTCCATTCTTCTGGGAAATTGGTGAAGAAGAATGGTGTAGCTTGGTTATACAAGCCTTTGTTATAGGTTCCTCCAGCCTGTGACTTTTTGTCCAGCACTAGATCATTCGCCAATCGTCTTTTACCAGCTGATGACTTCCTCCATTGCCAACTTTTTCCTCGAGATCTCTCTTGCTCATTACCCTATGATGACCGTCCAGCCCGTGAACGATGACCACTTACTCTCACTCTCTCTCTCCCTCTCTCTCTCATCTCTCCTTACTCAGTTGTCCTATTGTCTTGAAATATTTGCTTTGCTTGATTATGAAATATTTGGATTTCACTGCATAAGGGAATTTATGCATTTCTTAAAAATTCTTGGATTGTTTTTTAACTTGGTGCTTTATAGATTGTATATATGGCAAAAAGGTTTATTTTTTTAATTGAGTAAATACTGTTTAAAATCAAAACTGTTGGGAATGAGGAACATAAATGGCTAGTTGTGGTAAAGCGATTGCAGGGAAAGTTGAATTGTAAAGGTTTAAATACCATTTTGATCTCTCAACTTTCCACTTTGGCACCAAAACTGTCCCTCAACTTTAAAAAGTACCAAAATAATCATTTCATCAGTTAAATGGACAGTTTGCATGTTAAATGCCACAACATCACTGGATTTTTTTAATTTTAATGACGTGTAAATTCCAAGTAAGAAAATTTGATATTTTTTTATTATTGTTTCACAATTTTTCAAACAAAAAAAAAATCATCTTTTTCCTTCTTATTCTTTTTCTCTCTCTTCTCTCTTCTTCCTTTCCAAATCAAACCCAGATCTGGGTTTTTCTCAAATCCAAATCTAGGTTTTTCTCAAACCCATATCTCCATTTCCATTTTCCACCCCATACCTCCATAACACAATTACTTAAGATGCTCTCTTCTCCTCCTTTCTCATCCTCACTTGTCCCCTTCTCAAAACTCAACGTTTCTCCGAACCCACCTCCGGTAACTTACGCCACACTCGATTCTATCTTCCAAGTGCCACCGCTGCAACTGCCAGCCGTTATACTTCCAAGGAAGAATAAGGATCTCGTTATCTGAGACCTTAAGGTATGGCATCTTGCACATTGTTGTGCGAGATTCTTGGTATATTGATGGGAGCAATGGAGATGGATACAAGCATCGACAGTAACTAGGTGCAAGATTAATTGTTTGGTGGAAGCTAAAATAACTGTTAGGGGTTTTGATTTTGTTCATTGTCTTTTAGCCACGAGCCATCATGATGATGAAGATGATCAAGGAGATGGGGTGCTAGAGCAAGCTGAGGAACAGGAGGAACAGGACAACAATCACGTAGTTTGTGCGGAAGAATGTGACATTGGTTTTGATTCTTTGTAGGGAGACGTTAACATTGGATGGGAAAACCCAGATCTGGGTTTGGTTGGGAGAGGAAGAAAAAGGAAGAAGAGAGAGAAAAAGACTAGGAAGAAGAAAGAAGAAGGATGAGTGGGGAAAGGAAGGAAGAAGTTTGATTTCCGAAGGATTAAAAGAGAGAGGAGAGGAGGAAGAAAAAAATCCAACACTGGTGAAGGTGAACCTTGATTCGCTTAATCTTTGTAAAAAAAAAAAAAATAACCTAAAATGTTGAAATGGAAAAGTGGAACGAGAAGAGATGTTAGAGGAATGATGACCCAGGGACAAGAGAGAGAGACAGAGAGGAAGAGTGAAGAAGAACAAGCCTAGGAATGAGAGAGAGAAAGAGGGAAAGGATTAAGAAGAACAAGAGAATAAGGAAGAAGAAGGTTAATCGACTTTAATTAATTAATAATAATTAGTCCTTATTTATTTATTTTAATTAAAAGTGCCACATAACCAAACAAAAAGTGCCACCTCATCAATTTATGTGTTTTCTTTTCCACATCAATCATTTTTTCAAAAAAAATATAGTTATTTGGCAACTTAACATGCAATCTGTACATTTAATTGACGGAAATACCATTCTGGTATTAAAAATGAATGTGTAAGGATGGTTTTGGTACTTTTTAAAGTTGAGGGATAATTTTGGTGTCAAAGTGGAAAGTTGAGGGACCAAAATGATATTTAAACCAATTGTAAAACTTAGATTTTTGCACAAAAAGGATGCCGTAGGAATCTTAAGTAGTGTAAGAAGGGTAGAGTCAATTTCACTTCCCTTTTATGCTTTTGTTTCTTTAAAAATGAATTTGACTTTGTGCTAATTTTGTAAATATTTGTTGTAAAATAAAGAAAAAATCAATTAGAAGAAGAAGAAGAAAAATTAGAGAAACAAAATGAGACAATACAAAAATATATTAAATTTTTATTCCTTTCTTCTTCATTTATTCTCCATTTGTTCTCTATATATTTCCATATATTTGTAAAAGTATAAGCCCTATACATAAGAGCTAATAGAGGATAGGAGTTATAAGGAATAAACGCTTATTAAATGAGAGGTTACAAGAATTAATCTCCTACTAATGGAGAGATTACAAGGAATCTCATTATCACTATCTAAATACATGACATTATGGTGTGTTAATCACTATTGCTATTGTATTGAAGTAGTGGAAGTTACAACACCACTAGGTGTGTAAATGCCATGGAAAGTGAAATATTTACAATGAATTGATTTATAACAATACTTTGATTTTTGAAACTATTTTGGTGGGTAGAACTTTTAAGTTGAGTAATGGCAATTGGTGTAAATTTTATAATTTTTTTTTATTTTGTAAATATATTTTACTTAATTTATATCTTTTTCCATTTATATGATTTTTTTGTCTTCATTTTTTTGAGACTACTTTTGTAATAGTTAGTATTTTTCTTTATTTATTTGTGTGAAAATATTTTTTTAAATCTAATCTTAGAATTAATTGTGTTTTAAATCAAATAAATTAGATTTGGTAGAACAATTTTAGTTTCACAAATTTTTATTATAGAGTATTAAAAGATCTCTTAAATTTATTAAAATATTTGTAAACTAATTATTTAATATTACATTTTTCTATATATTTTATGTTATTATTTATTTTTAATAATAATTTTTTCTTTCTTTTAAAAGACAAATACATCGCAATAACCTATATCACGGGTTTGAACCGTTTGTGGTAATGAAGAAGACAAGGGAAAAGTTGTAATACTAGGATAATATGAAATAATTTAAAATTTCAAGACTTTATTAAAAATATTTTTTAAAGCTACTACAATTTATAATTATTTTTCTGAAACCACCCCTTTAGGAATTATCCCTTGTTCATTTTGTTAAAGTTGCTGAATAAATTTATCCAAAGAAGTCAATCTCGTACTGTACCGGTCGGTATGGTCGGTACGAACCGGTTTTGACACTTAACTGAAACGGTACAACATCAAATTTCGTTTTGGTCAAAATCCGGTCGTTTCGGTCAAAATCCGGTGTACCGGCCGAAATTTTGTGTACCGGCCGGCACACCAAAATATCACCGAAACACCTAAGTTCAAACTAAAAAAAAAAAAAACAATGGATTTCAGATTGCAGATCTGTTTATGTTCTCCTTCTTCATCACGAACGATGAACGCCACACACCGCACGCCGCGAACGTCCTCCTCAACCTGTCGTCGGTGGGTTGGAGATTCAGTGAATGCTTCGCTTCCATGATTACCGGCTAGATCTGCTTCATCTTCTCCCCATTTCTGGTAGCTGCCGAACCCTTCTGCTTTGGTGATTACCGGTGATGAAGGTGGAGGCTG
>BPVZ01000003.1:4755580-4766908 GCA_020521535.1 Rubroshorea leprosula | reverse complement strand
TTTTTTTTTTTTTTTTTAAGTAAAAAGTAAAAATTCAAGATTTGGAAATGAAAGGCTCACTTTTTCAAATAACTTTGCATTTTCTTCTAACAACATTCTCTCCTAAATTAAAACAAAATGTATTATTGAAACAAAAACAAGTGAAATTGTTGAGATGCTTAGAGCTAGAAGATTGAGGAAGTAATATATGTTTAATTCAATGGAAGTGGTTATTCTTACCTTTTCTTTTAGTTGTTGCATCTGCTCCTTGAATAACTGGGCCTATAATATAGGACATAACATGTTTAATCTACGTACTTTCATGTAAGCAAACACAATTTTCAAGCATTGTCTAAGCATTGTATGTAGGTAGACACATGGCACAATGAAAAATCTAGTACAATAAAGAAATTTGAATCAACGATACGAGGAATGTCAAGCCCAAAGTCCCTTGCATGTAGGTAGATGGCACAATGAAGAATCTATTAATTAAACAATACATTTGAGAATCCAATCCCACATCATGGAAGAGACCTTAGACCACTTAAATGGTTAAAGGGATGTGGGTTGCAGCTTTATCTATGAGTATATATAACCTAAGGAGGAGACAAGTCTGAGGAAATGTGGACGCTGTATGTCTATAAAGGGTCCAATGACGGTGCAAATACTCTAAATATGTCAAAAAGCTCATTTGATAGTAACTCAAGAGCTAATTTTCCTTCAAAATAAGAAGTATTGTAATCTTGCTTTGACTCATTAATGGAATTACTTTTAGCCTAAATGCAAATTTAAAGGTTGCAAACCTTTCTTGCCCTGATATTTTTCAAGCTTTGTTCTAACTGGCTATCAATCTCTTGAAGTTCCTCAACAGAACATAAGCCCAATCCTTGACCCAACAGCTTCCTGTATAACATCAAAATTTCATATTTTAGAAATCCTTTCACCTGAGTGAGGTGATGCAACATGACATAAGCATTAAATCAATAATAAACCTTTTAGAAACTTCCAGGAACTCAATCTTTTTAAACATATTTGCTGTTCCTATCCTCAAGTGCTGCACTTCGAAATTTTTCGAGGAAACCGTAGGAATTATTAGCAGCTGTAAGCTAGTAATTTATGATAACCACAAAGCGAGCTGTTTGATGAGGGCAATGAAGATGCAATGTAGAATATATATAAAGAAATTTGATCATATGAATCAAAGAATCAAGCGACAAAACCTAATTAAGACAAAGGCTTAAGTATTGAATAGGGTCATGAACTTTCACCAAATTTGCAATTGAGATCCTAAAGTTTTATTGTGCCTAGATAAGGTCCAAAAATCATTTAAATTCTCAAATAAGGTCCCAATTGAACGAAACCAATTAGTTAGTTAAACTAGTCGTTAACTCTAATTAGTTAGGTATCCAAAATAGTCCTAGCTTTTCTATTTTATCTTTTAATGGCCTTAAAACTTTTAGTAACCTAAAAATACTCCTTAAGTTTAGTTGTTTCATAGTTGTGCCAATTTTATAGGAGCTACAATTAAAAATTAATTTTTTTATGGTACTAAAAATTAATTTTTAACTCTAATTTTATGTGAACTATTATAAAAGATTACATTGTTATTTTTGAAACTATATATAACAAATAAAACATATCAAATTAGTTAAATAAAAAAGACATTGATTAGTACATACTCCAATTTAACACACAATAGAACACAATCATTAAAAAATTATTATTTTTTAATTTAAAATTAAAGACAAATAAATTTTAAGATGGGACCATATGCACAAGATACAAGAACTAAATTGGATGTATATATATTATATTTTTTATGGTTAAACATTTGTGTGTCAAAAAGTGTTCTTAATCGAGTATGCACTAATTATTTTTCAATAATAAAAAAAAAAAAAACAAAGGAAAGAGAAAGGGAGGATGGACAAAGCATATTGGGCTATTATTGGGATTTCACAAATTCATCATCATTTTTATATAAATAAATATAAAAGATTAAGTTATTTAATTAAGAAACTAAAAATTAAATTTTTACTTAATGATTAATGGTTAGTTAATGTTTAAAGCAATTATTTAATAGTTAATTAGTAAATTATTTAATATAATTAAAATTAATTTTTAGTTGTTGCCATGTGGGTCCCAAATAATTATCACATCAACAAAAAAACTAAGTTTGAGGAGAAGTTTGAGGTTATTGAAAATTTTAGTGTTATTTGAAAGATAAAACAGAAAAATTAGGGATCATTTTGGATATTTAGTCAATTAGAGTTAACAGTATTAATAACTAATTAATTTAACAAATTTAATGGTTTCCATACAATTGAAACCTTATTAAGTATGTATCCTTCCTTTCCAAATAGAATTATATTGTATATAATATCATCTACGTTTACATTTACATATTCAAGTTGCTCCTTTTCATATAATTCAGATTGTGTAAGGATACCCTACTCAAACACCAAACCTTACAATTTGCTTTCGTAACTATAATTGTTTCTGTTTCCTATGAAAAAGAAACAAATTTTGGACCGCCCTTTTCTCGGAAAAAATTCATGGAAAATTAATCTGTACAATGAAACATGGAAGTCTAACCTGCATGTGTTGTTCCATTTCAGGCTTGTGAGATGGAATTTCTTTTGTATGCATATGGTATTGTTCAATGGTCTTCTGCATGCTGAAGCATTTCAGAAAATGAAAAAAAAAAATGTCATTAATCCATGATAAATCCTATCAGCTACATTCCTCAACCCACTATCTAAGCCTAAGAGATGAATGCCAAGAAAGAAGATGCATCCTAGTTCGCAGAATGGTCACCTTAAACAAATTATAACTTAGACTACATACTTAAAACACAAGAATAACAATTATTAGGATTTAATTTGAATGTAGTAAAGGAAAATTAGGTTTTATTAGTTTTTTTCCTTTTAAGCTGTTTTACAAAGGAGGCTTTGACATATGTATTTGTAGGGCATTACACTGCCATTGAAAAATTTGGCATGCAGCTTCAACATCATCTAGCATCCGATTAAATCTATAATTTAATGATAATCGGTTTGTGAATTACAATTTTGAGTGGGCATTTGAATTTAAATCTTTAATTTTGAGTACATTTATTTGGCTTTGTAATAAAAAAGAGTAGAATTGAGAAAAAAGACAAATTGATCTCATAAATCTCAGATCATAAAATTTAAATTATAATTAGTTTGTGAATTGCAAATTTGAGTGGGCATTTGAATTTAAATCTTTAATTTTGAGTACATTTATTTGGCTTTGTAATAAAAAAGAGTAGAATTGAGAAAAAAGACAAGTTGATCTCATAAATCTCATATCCGTGTAAACCTTGATTTCTTATTAATGTACATGGAAAATGATTTGGAGACAACATTTTTGTACTGCCTTTTTGCATAACTTTATTTGTCATTTAAATGATTGACTCTTTTTATTCATTTGAGACTTATGATATTGAATACATCCACTCATTTCATAACACATGAAAGTTGTATAAAAATATTGTACAAAAAATTAATCCCTATATCACTGCCCTAATGTACACACACACATATATATTCCCCAACTTATATGAAATAAATACATGAATTTCAAAATGGTTTAAATTTTGGTGAAACAATATAATTCTAAATGCTTGTATTTTCAAGAAATGAAAATTTGATTTAAATTCCCAATCTACAACCTAAGATACATATTTGAATTCAAATCTCACTTTGATAGTTGTTTTTTATTGCTAACTAATCAAACTACAAAATATCTATAACTTTATTAGAGTTCTAACTTTTAGGAGCTAATTAATTGTCATAAGAAATAAAATGTAGTCCATTCATAAGAAGATTAGTCAAAATAGAGTATTACGTAAATAGCACAAGGAGAAGATTTATCAAAAATATGAAAATCAACATGCTATTTCTAAATATGAGGAGACTGGAAATTATAAAACCTAGGATAGTCCTTTAAAAATTGATTTTCATGTCACTACCAATAATAAATCTATTGGTCATGAAAAGTGACAAAGGATTTGGTCAGGAATCAATCTAGGGTGGATAGTGTAATTTACTATATAAAATTTAGTTTAGGCCAAAAATGAGTCTAAATAAAAAAGAAGCCAATACACATATTGTAGCTACCAGTTGGTTGTCAAATTTTAACAAGAATATTCTATACTCTATAGCATTAGAGAACCTTACATACATCCCTAGAAAAAGTCCCATTAGTTAATTAATAACATGAGATTTTATGTTAAAGGTCTAAAATTTAAATCTTGAGATAGATGGGGGAGACTATATATCTCATATTGTCTACACACCCACCTCAATATATAAAAGGAAAAATGCTTAGATACAAAGAAATAAAAAGAAAAAAGAAAGAAAGGGACTGCATTAGAAAATTAATTATCGAATATGCACTCAAAAAGGGAAGAAATAATGATTAGAGTCACTAGTTTTCAAGGACAACTATTAAACTAGCGCGTCCAAGACATCATCCAAGGGCAATTTTTATTTATTTATTTATTTTTTTTGAAAATCAGCTAACGAAATGAAATTTATATTAAAGTACTTCAACCATCATGAACATGAACATGCCTTAGAATTCTCCCAACATGTAAAACACTTAAATCCAAATTTAAATCATGTTACTTGATCCTGTACTTGTCTCGCCTTCTTCACAGCTTCCCGGTATTCATTCACTGTTAAATAGTTTATAAATGTTTGAGATCCCACATCAAAAAGTATGGGAACTTAAAGGAGTTTATAAATGCCTATCTTTATCAACAAATAATTAAGTAAAGTGAAACCCAAGAGAAATTGGGCCTTGGCCCTTTATATATAGTCAAAAGATGGGCACTTGGGGCTTGACTGCTAGAACATCTTTAATTTTTTATTATTTTCGGATTTATTTTATTTTATTTTATTAAATTATAATTTGGAAAGGCATATTTGAAAATCAGACATGACTATTGGCAGTCAAAAGGTATCTTTATAAAATGGTGTCTTTTAAAGGGATGCATCCCTTCAAATAGTGACTTTTCAGGCATTATAAATTCCTATGCAATGTCAGAGTTTTACATCTAATTCTTAGAGAGTTTTGAGTTCTGTTGTATCATGGAGGATTTTAAATCCTTAAGGAAAGTGAGATCACGCCTCAGAACAATTCTTTTATTCTTCTGTTATTTAACATTTCTTAACAATCTTAAGTATTTAAAATTACTTATGGCTCTTCCTATGAACGCCAACATCAAGTTGCTAAATCCAGATGCAGTTAGATTGGATAGGTTTGATGGCACCAACTACATGCATTAGAAGGATAAGATGACTTTTCTACTAACAACACTGAAGGGTTCATACGTTCTTGATCCAAAACTGCAACCTATCCAAGCATCGAAGGAAAATGATTCTGAAGCAGTGAAGAATGCAAGACTAAAGCGTGAAGAAGATGAACTCATATGTCGTGGACACATTCTAAATTCTCTCACTGATAGACTTTATAATCTGTATCACAACATGTCTTCTCCTCAAGAAATTTGGATTGCTTTGGAAAAGAAATACAAGCATGAAAAGAAAGGTACAAACAAGTTTCTTGCACTTAAATATTTAGAGTTTGAAATGAAAGGTGGCATTTCCATCATGGATCAAGTGCATGAATTACAAATTTTGGTATCAAGAATGTTAGAGTTGGAGATAAAGATTCCAGAGTCACTTCAAGTGGGGGCAATACTTTCAAAACTTCCTCCATCTTGGAATGATTATAGGAAAAAGGTTATGCATTCAGATGAAATTTTGACTATGGAACAGTTTCAAACACATCTCCAAATTGAGGCAGAAAATCGTTCAAGAGATGCAGTATTGGCACCCTTGAAAGTTAATTATGTGAGTCAAAATTCTGCCAATCCTTTCCAGAATAAACTCAAGCTTCTTAAGAAAAATAGTGCTTTCAAGAAAGCTTCTTTCAAGAAAAGTCAACCTTGTTACTATTGTGGTAAGAAAGGTCACTTCATTAAAGATTGCAAATTCAGGAATAATGCAAGGAACTTTAGTTTTGGCACCAGTGCAAAAACAAGTAACAAGGCAAATTTGATTGAGCATGAATTGGTTGCTATGGTTTTTGATATGCAAGTTGGGATGGTGACTGAATTGAACATGGCAAATCCAACCAAGTCTATGGATTGGTGGCTAGATTCTGGTGCAACAGTTCATGTGTGCAATAACAAAGCACAATTCAAGTTTTATGAAGATTTGAAGGAACTAGAGGAAGTGCTTATGGGAAACAATGTCACTGCAAAAGTTCTAGGTAAAGGCACAATGGAATTAAGGTTCACTTCAGGCCACAAATTGACCTTGGTTAATGTTTTCTATGTGCCTGATATTAGAAAGAATTTGGTCTGTAAATCTGTTGTGTAAAAGGGGCTTGAGGGTTGTCTTAGAATCAGATAAGGCCATTATATCAAAAAATGGCAACTTTGTGGGGAAATGTTATTCTTATGATGGAATGTTCAAATTGAGTATTAATGAAATAAATAATGTTTCTGCTTATATTGTTGAGTGTTCTTCTACTTTATGGCATTCTAGACTAGGACATGTGAATTATGAATCATTAAAATATATGTCTAAGCATGAATATTTAACTTGTAAAAATGATTTTAAAAATTAATGTGAAATTTTTGTGCAAGGAAAGATGACTAGAAAACCTTTTCCAAAAAGAGAAAGAAATACATAAATGTTAGAGTTAGTGCATTCTGATATTTGTGAATTAAATGGTCATCTTACTAGAGGAGGTAAAAGATACTTCATAACATTTATTGTTGATTGTTCTGGATATACATATGTGTATCTTATGAGAACAAAAGATGAAGCTTTTGACAAGTTTAAAGAGTATAAATTTGTTGTGGAAAATTAGAAAGAGAAGAGAATTAAAGCTCTTCGTAGTGATAGGGGTGGTGAGTATTTTTCAAATATGTTTTTACAATTTTGTGAAGAACATGGCATCATATATCAAAGAACAACCCCCTATTTACCCCAACAGAATGGTTTGGTAGAAAGGAAAAATAAAACTTTGGTTGACATGGTTAATTGCATGTTGATAAATTCGAAGTTGCCATTTAATCTTTGGGGGGAGACACTTCTTACTGCTAATCATGTTACCAACAGAATTCCATCAAAGAAAAATCATGTTTCTCCATATGAGACTTGGAATAATGGTAGAAAACCAAATCTGAATTATCTCAAAGTGTGGGGGTGTCTTGCCTTTTATAAGGTTCCAGACCCACAAAGAACAAAACTAGGACCTAGAGGCATTAGAAGTGCATTTGTTGGTTATGCAATTATTCTAAGGCCTATAGGTTACTAGATTTAGAGTCAAATGTTATAGTAGAATCTGTACATGTTGAGTTCTTTAAAGACAAGTTTATTAAAGATTCTTCTACTATGTTTGATTCTGGAAATTCTTTGAATAATTCAATGTATGAAAATCATAATGGTACAAGTACAAGTACACTTCATGATGAGAAAAGAAAAGAGAATGATGGTTCAATGGAACCAAGAAGAAGTACAAGGATTAAGAGAGAAAAGTCTCTTGATCCTGATTTTATTTCTTCTCAATCTATTGTCTTCCTAGTTGAAGCAACCAGAACTAAAATAATTCGAAAAATACCCATGGTATTAAATGTTGAAGAAGATCCAAAAACATTTCAAGAAACAATGGCTTCAAGGGATGTAGCTTTTTGAAAAGAAGCTGTGAATGATGAGATGGACTTTATCATGTCCAATAATACTTGGATTTTAGTGGATCTTCCGTATGGTTCTAAACCAATTGGTTGTAAATTGGTATTTAGACGAAAATACAATACAGATGGAACAATACAAACCTTCAAAGCAAGGTTGGTTGCAAAAGGTTTTACTTAAAAGGAAAGAATAGATTATTTTGACACATATGCTCTTGTTGCAAGAATAACATCTATAAGAGTTCTCTTTGCATTGGCTTCAATTTATAAGCTATTTGTGCATCAAATGGATGTTAAAACAACATTCTTGAATGGTGACGTAAGTGAAGAAGTATACATGGAACAACCAGAAGGCTTCATACTTCCTGGAAATCAAAGAAAAGTTTGTAAACTAGTTAAGTCACTATATGGCCTAAAGCAAGCTCCCAAGCAATGGCACCAGAAATTTGATACACATATTCTAGCAAATGGATTCAAGCATAATGATGTAGATAAGTGTATCTATTCAAAGTTCACTAAGGATTATGGAGTTATAGTATGTCTTTATGTTGATGACATGTTGATATTTGGTACCAACATGTTGGGAATAAATGAAACCAAAAAGTATCTAACTTCAATCTTCAAAATGAAAGATTTAAATGAAATAGATACTATTTTGGGTTTTAAAGTAAAGAGACATAATCATGGCTTTGTACTTAGTCAATCACATTATATAGAGAAGATGTTGAATAAATTCCAACATCTTAATATAAAGGAAGCCCTTACTCCATATGATCCTAGTATGAAGTTGACCTTAAACCTAGGTCATATTGTTGCTCAATTGGAATATGCAAGTGCAATAAGGAGTTTAATGTATGCCATGCATTGTACTAGACCAGATATAGCCTTTGCAGTATACAAATTATCAAGATACGCAAGTAAACCAAGTCATGAACATTGGAAAGCTATTAGAAGAATTCTTGGTTATCTTAAAAAGACAAAAAAGCTTGGTTTGATTTACTCAGATTATCCAATGGTCTTAGAAGGATACATTGATGCAAATTGGATCACTAGTAAGAGTGATAACAAATCTACTTCGGGTTGGATCTTCACACTTGGAGGAGGTGTAATAAGTTGGGCATTAAAGAAACAAACATGCATCTCACATTCTACAATGGAATCTGAGATTATTGCTTTAGCAGCAGCAGGCAAGGAAGCATAATGGTTGAGAAATTTATTACTTGATATAAAGTTGTGGCCACAACCTATGCCAGCAATTTCCTTGCATTGTGATAGTGAGGCTACAATGTCTAGAGCATATAGCAATATTTATAATGGGAAATCTAGACATATTAGTCTCAGACATACTTATAATTGAGAGTTGATCACTAGTGGAGTTATAACAATAATCTATGTAAGGTCTGCAAACAGTCTAGCTGATCCTCTCACAAAAACATTACCATGAGATGTGGTGGAAATGATGTCTTTAGGAATGGGGCTTAAATATTTAAATTAGGCATTGGTAATGGGAACCCAACTTTTATTTAGTCATTTCTAAATTTAAAGTTTAATGGGTAAGAACAAGATACTATATATGCCTGTTTAGCACTTGAAACCTATTCCTACTTTAGTCAAGTGCTGACTGTTGCGTTTTGGAGGATGAGTGTAAACTCTTAATGGAGTTGATCATTTCTAAGTGTCTATAGCAACAGGGACATAAAGAACTCCACCTAAATGGTCATAGAAGTGGTGCCGCTTCAACAAAAAGATGTTGGATTCTCTTGTAAATGACCATTATTAACAGGATGAGCACATGGCCATAATAGTGCTAAAAGGTTTTAAACCTCTTGGATTAGGTAGATAAGTCTTATGTGTGTCATACACTTATGTCTAATATAAGTAGTTATGATTTAATCCTTGGACACCAATAACTTCATTAGATATGAAATATGTACACTAATGGAAGGTTTAAATCGAGAGATACTTTCTTTAAGCATGTTACTTATCAAGTAGAACTAAATTAATATTTCCAAACTAGTGGTGGAATGTTGAATAGTTTGTAAATGTTTGAGATCTCACATCAAGAAAATATGGGAACTTAAATGAGTTTATAAATACCTATCATTTATCAACAAATAATTAAGTAAAGTGAAATCTAAGGGAAATTGGGCCTTGGCCCTTTATATATAGTCAAAAGATGGGCACTTGGGCACTTGGGGCTTGACTGCCAGAACATCTTTAATTTTTTATTATTTTTGGATTTATTTTATTTTATTTTATTAAATTATAATTTAGAAAAACATGTCTGAAAATCAAACATGACTATTGGCAGTCAAAAGGTACCTATATAAAATGGTGTCTTTTGGAGGGATGCATCTCTTCAAATAGTGACTTTTCAGGCATTGTAAATTCCTATGCAATGTTAGAGTTTTACATCTAATTCTGAAAGAGTTTTGAGTTCTGTTGTATATTGGAGGATTTTAAATCCTTAAGGAAAGTGAGATCACACCTTAGAACAATTCTTTTATTCTTCTGCTATTTAACATTTCTTAACATTCACTGCTCTAGCTCAATCTCATGGGTTGTGGCATCAATCATGAAAAGTAGCAGTGTATCACTTAGCTTTATTTTTGAAGCAAGTAAAAGATTTTAAGAATTTTCTTCCACATAAAATGCTTCCAACTTGGATGCTAAACATGTAATTATCAGAGGCAAAACATTTATGTAAGGGGCTTTTATCAAGTCTCTAATCATGGTAAAGAGTTTCGATATTTGGACGGTATTGGAAGATTAATTTTTCTTTTCCCCTACAAATGTAACCGATGATTTCTTTTAACTAATTTTAAACACAAATGGATAATACATTCTTTAATCTACCATTTAGTTAATAGATTTAGAGCATGTTGAGTGAAACTTATAAATACTTCAACTTTTTGACACAATTAATGTTCCATAAATTTAAATTTTTCTCTTAAAAAATTATATTTTTTAATTTTTTTTTAATCTTAAAAAGAATTTAAACAATAAATTTTAAAAATTTTCAAACTTTTATTTTTCATAAATTTATTTTTTACTCACTTCTTACTCACTTATTATTCATTTCTTATTATTTCCAAAAGTACTTTTAAATTTTCCCTCTAATATAAATTTAAACTTATAATTCAACAAATTCAACATCCAACAAAGACAAATGAGGTCAAGAGTGGGAGTGGGGGGTGGGGACTGGACTCCAATTGGGCTATAGATGAGGTTGTTGGAGAAACCAAAAGCCCTGACGGATACTTGGACGACGCCATAGGGGAAGGAGTGACGTGACGAGCAATGGTTTTGGTGTCTTGTGGCTGAGCAGCAAGGGACTTACGTGAGCGGAACAGTGAGATTGAGGATCTGTTGGACCTAGTAGACATTTTTGGAGGGAAGAGAAAGTCAAAGTCAATAAAAGATGTCTGCACTCCGGTAAGGAAGTGGAGAGGTTCTTAGGGGTTAAGAGGGAGAAGGCGCTGACGAGAGGCCGTCCGGGATTGGCAGTGGCGTTGCCGCCCTTTTGGAGGATGGATTTTGCATTTTTGGGTCCTACAGGGGACCAACAGGGGTACTCTCTCCTTAAACAAGAGCAGCGGCCAAAAGGGAGATTTGGGGTT
>BPVZ01000003.1:4737922-4748095 GCA_020521535.1 Rubroshorea leprosula | reverse complement strand
ATTGTCCAAAAATCTTTTGGAATTGATAGAATTATAAATCCGGGGTTGCTTAATTTGAATGAAAATTGGATTCCATTTCCTCTTATGACAATTGATATTACTAAGGGAAGAGAGAAATTAGGGGTTAATTTTATTCAAATTTATTTTTCCTTTTTTAAGAACACTCCGGTTGGAAGTTTTTTAGATATGTTTTTGAGCATCTGGTAGTTGGGGGTTTTTGGGAGTTTTCCCTAAACTACTTATGGTGTTACTAGACTAATTATAGAATAAGAAGAAATCCTAGTTAAGTGCCGAGTAGGATTGGTGATAAACTCTCGTGCTCTATTTTCTCCTATTGTTAGTCTTGTAATTTATTGTCAATTATATTAATGAAGGAAAATGATCTATACACACTTGATTTAACACATTTTTTCACACACTTTTGGTTCAACCATTAAAAATATAATATAAATACAGTTAATGTAGTCGATTCCTACATTTTATGTGTATGATTGTATCTTTAAATTTATTTGTTTTTAATTTCAAAAAAAGAAATAGTGATTTTTTAATAAGTATATTGTGCAGTGTGTTAAACCAAAATGTGTACCAATTACTGTCTATCAATGAAATTTCTATTATGTAAAAGAAAAAAGTAGGCACCCATTAAATTAAAAATCCTAATTTAAGGTCAATAGTAGAGTTTTAAACACTTATAATGCCAACTAACTAACTTCTAATGTATTAAAAAAAAATGATATAAGGCACTATAATAAGGAGGATGTGTATAAATGATAAATGATATAACAAGTCCATAAAACTTTAAAGAAGTTTTGTGCAACCAAGACTATATACTAACTATTAGATGGGAAGGCTCCTCAAATCTAATGATTTTAATTTTGCAATATATCATAGCCCATATTGCAAAAGTAAGAACTCGTAAAACTTTTGAGGGTGTGGTTATGACTACCAATTATTTTGTTAAGGCCACCAAACTCTATTAAAAATACTGATTTTATTTGATTTAATTGTTAAAAATAGTTAGTAATTGATATTTATTACTTAATAAATTAAAATCGATTTATAAACCAATATTTTCAAACATTATAACTAATTATTTAAGAAAAAAAATATCAATCAAATATTGGTGATCTTAACAAAACAATCCATGGTCATAACAACACTCAACTTTCGAGTGTGTGTTACTAAGATATTGCATTTTCCCATTTAATTTTTTTAACAACACTTTTTCTCATTTATTTATAACTACATGAATTGGTATGTAATTATCAATGTTACCTTTGTATAGTTGAGCTAATGCACACTAATTTAAAAGGAAAATTATTGGTACAGTTTCTAGTTTAATACACCTAACAATACACACTTGTTCAGTTAATAAAATTTATTTTTGAAAATTTTCTTGTCTTGAATTCAAATTTAAAAATATTAATTCTTTAATGATTGAACTAGTGTGTTATTAAGTGTATTGAACCAGATTGTGTATCAATCATTATACAATTTAAAAACTCAACTTAAGGTCAATATTGGAATTCAAACCCTCTTGCATATCAAGTACTTAACATCTATTAGTATCCTAGAAAATATCACACTTATGATAGATGTGTCAACCTATAACTAGTATGTTATACAACTCATGATTATTATATTAATGATCTCTATTAACAATAGATTTATCTAAAAATTAGAACAAAATTCTCATTTAAGTTTAGTTGGTCTAATTTTTTTTTTTTCCAACAACATAAGGATGTAATAATTAATTAATAAATTTTATATTTATTCCTAATTAGCCAATATTTAAGTAAGTGTTGTTATCATAATATATGTTTATTTTTTTTAAATAAGAGTACAATGTGAATAAACATAGTCAATGATATTTTTTAAATGAAAAGTAGACAATTGATTTTAAATATTTAAATTAAAAATTAATTTAACTAAAGCTAAATGGAAAGAGAACTTTAATTGGGAATGAGGCGGGACAATGACTTCTCTGTTTTTCATTTTGGTAAAATTACTCAGGAAATTTATCCACCTAATTTGGTTCCTCAACTTTTAGATTTATCTTAAAATTATCCCTTATCTTTAAAAAAATACTAAAATTAACCTTAAACTTTAATTTTTAATACCAAAAAAGTCCTTTCATTAACAAAAGTATCACATAACTCTTTTTTGCTATAAAATTAAGTTTTTTTTAAAATGCTAATGAAATGTAAAATTAAATAGTCATATTTTACTACCATAACATATTTCGATTTACAAATTAGACTAATACATAATCAAAATTAAGCGACTAAATTGGTATTTATAATCAAAATTTAAAAACTAAGTTAGTACTTGTCTTCAAAATTTAATGATTAAATTAGTATTATCTTTAAAGTTTGAGGACTATTTTAGTATAAAAATTAAAATTTAAGGACAATTTTGATATTTTTTTAAGTTAAGGGACAATTGTTATCTATAATCAAAATTTAAAAACTAAGTTAGTACTTGTCTTCAAAATTTAATGACTAAATTAGTATTATCTTTAAAGTTTGAGGACGATTTTAGTATAAAAATTAAAATTTAAAGACAATTTTAGTATTTTTTAAAGTTAAGGGAACAAATTAATGTTTTAACTAAAAATGAAAGATGCTGAGGAAATTTGATTGTTGGATAAAAGATTTAGAAAAATATGATATTAAGAAAGGGCTTCTCAGTATAATTTTAAAATTTTGCTTTTATTGGGAGTGGTAGGTTGGGGCTGGATTTTGCTATTTATAGGAATAGATGGATTGGCCTTAGGTGTCTGTCTCTCATCATGCAGTTGGGCCCTCAATGTGCAGGCCACTGGGATGCTGATTTTGGGATCGACAACCTCTAATTTCTTTTCTTCTTTTGGTAACGTCTTGACCAGTAACCCACACAAATATTCTTTTTACTAGATGTAATAATTTTTTCAATTTTAATCAGTAATTAATGAGAATGAGAAAATGAAAATTGATATTTTTATTTCAAGCAATAAATTGTAAAAGTCAAATTAAAAATATTAAATACTAGAATTTTTAAAAAATTAAGAAATATATAATATAAAATTAAATCATTTCAATAAATTCAAAATGAAAAATACTAAAATAACTTCTTTTAAAAATAAAAACAAAAGTACTTTCATTTTTTCACATAATAAATAATATCACGATCCACAGCATCTTAACTATATTTTTTATGGTATTTTTACACCATATAATTTAGATCATATTCGATTTAAGAAAATGGTAGGGAGAAAACTAATGGACTAATCAACTAAATACACCAACTACAAAGCATTCTTTGAGGTCACACAATTATTGTAGCCACAAAATAACTCAAACGGTTGATTAATGGCTTTGTGGCAATCTGATGAAAATTCAGTCACAACCTTCGAGCATTGGCTATTTTGAGTGCAATTGTTTCCTACTTTCCTTTGTTGGGTTCATAGTTGTTGCCATGACTTCCCACCATCACACTAATCTAGAACAAAAGATGGTTAGTTAATTTATTTCATTCAAAATAGTGTTTTGTAGTCTAAATTGCTTCCAATTACAATATATGAGTGATTGGACAAGGGGGTATTGATTATAAGGTGGTGCCCATCATCCAACACCCAACTTTTGCATTTTAGTGTCAATTTGGACTACAAAACTATAGGAAATTTTTTAAGAAAAAAATAAATAATAAATAAATAAACTCCAAGATTTAGAAATAAAAGGCTCACCTTTTCACATAACTTCACATTTTCTTCTAACAACATTCTCTCCTGAATTAGGACTAAAAATGTATTATTGGGACAAAAACAAGGGACATTTTTGAGAAGCTAAGAGCTAGAAAGAAGACTGAGGAAGTAATGTATGTTTAATTCAATAAAGGGGGTTATTCTTACCTTTGCTTTTAGTTGATGTATTTGCTCCTTGTATAATTGCGCCTATAATATAGGACATAACATGTTTAGCCTACTTGTCTTCATGCAAGCAAACACAATTTTCAAGAATTATCTAGAAATTGTATGTAGGTATGGCACAATGAAGAATCTAGTACACTGGAAAAATTCGGATCAATTATATGAGAAACGTCAAGCCGAAGTCCCTTGCATGTCAGCAGATGGCACAATGAAGAATCTATTAAAAGGTATATTAGGGACTCCAATCCGACATCATGGAGGACAAGTCTGAGGAAATGTGGCTGTTGTAAGTTTATAAAGGATCCATTGACGATGCAAATACTCTATAAATATGCTAAAATTCTCATTTGATGGTAACTCAAATGCTAATTTTCCTTCAAAAGCAGAAGTCTTGTAATCATGTATTGATTCATTAAAGTAACTACTTTTAGCCTAAATGCAAATCTAAAGGATGCAAACCTTTCTTGCCCTGATGTTTTTCAAGCTTTGTTCTAGCTGGCTACCAATCTCTTGAAGTTCCTTGACAGAACAAGAGCCCAATCCTTGACCCAAAAGCTTCCTGTATGACATCAAAATTTCAAACTTTAAAAATCCTTTCACCAGGATGTGGTGAAGTAACATGAGAGAAGCATTAAATCAATATTGAACCTTTTAGAAACTTCCAGGAACTCGATCTTCTTAAACATGTTTTCTGTTTCAATCCTCAAGTGCTGCACTTCGAAATTTTTTTGAGGAAACCGTAAGTATTATTAGCAGCTGTAGGCTACTAAATTATTATAACTCATGAAGCGAATTGTTTGATAAGAGCAATGAAGATGTAATGTAGATTATATATAGAGAAATCCAATCATAAATATCAAATGAAACCACAAAAATTAGTTAAAACAAAATGTTGCATGGATCTGATTCATACTTGGAATGATTAGTATTATAACCATGTTTTGGACTGCCCCCTTGGTAACTTGTTTATAGGAGACTAGAATAAGCTTTGTCTGAGCTTTAAAATTCTTTCACTTCCTAAATCATGGATATAGTAATAGAAGCAGATTGTCAACCAAGTTAATTTTCATTCTAATCAATTGCAAACTAAGTACGTATCTTTCCTTTCCAAATGGAGTTATATTATACATAATAACATCCGTGCTTACATCTACCCCTAAGGAGGTGACTCAATGGTTAAAAGTTTAAGATTTCAAGTTGGAGATCTTAAATTCAAATCTTAAGTCGGGTAGAGAGGGATTTAGAAAAAGGGGAGACCTATCCCCTCTTGCATAGCCCATTCAGATGTGCCAAAAAGAAAAAAAAAAAAGAAAAGAAAAAACCCATGCTTACATCTTAATGTTCACAATGCTCCTTCATAACTTGGATTGTGTAAAGATCCCCCACTCAAACATCAAACCTTACATTTTGCTTTCTTAAATATAATTGTTTCTGTTCTCTATGAAAAACAAATAAATTTTGAACTGCCCTTTTCCCAGAAATAAAAAAGATGGAGGTCTAACCTGCATGTGTTGTTCCATTTCAGGCTTGAAAGTTGGAATATCTTTCGAATACATATGGTATCGTTCAATGGTCTTCTGCATGCTGAAGCATTTCACCGAAAAAAGAAATTGTCATCATTCCATGTTAGCAGATATATCCTATCAGCGGATGGCAAGAAATTTCATTAATTAACAAGTGTGTAAGCACTCAAAACTACATAAGTTCCAGACCATCCCTAGTCACTGAGGAGCAGAATCACAACATTACATATTTTTTATTAGATGAATAAAAAATATCATTACTAGGAGGACAACGGATACTCCACCCTTAAACTTACAGTCACAAGCTGTGTATATATAGATTCACATACACTAGGTTCAGCTCTACTAACATTTAAGACTAAGAGCTTAGCTAATTCAGCAAGGATTCCGGCGTTTCCTTCAAATTTCCTTAGCACAAAGTTGTGGAAAAAAACACCAGTGATGTTAGGAGAACACACAACATTACATACTTGCCTCAACACACCATCTAAGCCTAAAAGATGAATGCCAAGAATGAACATGAATCCAGGTTCATAGAATGTTCACCTCAAACAAGTTACAACTTAGACTACATACCTAAAACACAAGAATAAAGGATTAGAGGCATTTAATTTGAATGTAAAAAAAAGGAAAATTAGTTTTTTTCTTTATTTTTTATTTCGTTGTTCTAACTTGTTTTACAAAGGAGACTTTGACATATTAATGGGGCATTGCTCTACCATTGAAAAATTTGACAGGCAGCTTCAACATCTTCTACCATCCTATTAAATCTTAATTTAAATGATAATTGGTTTGTGAATAACAAATCTGAGTGTGAATTTGAATTTAAATCTTCAATTTTGAGTACAATTCTTTGGCTTTGTAAAAAGGCTAAAATTATGTTTAAGCCCCTAAAGTTAAGAGGTTGTTGATTTTAAGTCCTACGACTACAAAGACAAAATTTAAGTCCTCAAACTACATAAACGCATCAAATTAGCCCCTCATTAATTGGACCACGTTTTAAATACATGGAATTAATGTTGGACCTTTGGACACACATGGAGGCTAAGTTTACATTGATGGCTTGCATAATGGTGAAAAAGGCAAATGAGCGATGACTAATTCAAAGACAGTATGGAAAATTCTCAAATCACATGAAAACAAAGCTACACATCGGAGGCCTATAAGTAAAACTCTAATTCTATAATTTGGGAATTTTCCAAATTGCTTTTGAATTGGTCATCGCTCATTTGCCTCTTTTACCATTATACAGGTCATCAATGCCAAGTTAGCCCCCATGTCTCCAAAGGCCCGCCATTAATGATATATATGGTCTAGTTAGCATCAATGAACAATGTTAGGTATGTCATGTTATTTATTCAACGGTTAATGATAGGCAAACTTAATGCATTCATGTAGTTTGAGGGCTTCAATGATGTTTTTCCACTTTGAGGGCTTAAAATTAACAACCTCTAAAGTTTGAGGGCTAAAGCTTAATTTCAACTTTGTAAAAAAAAAAAGGGTAGATTAGTGACAAAAAGTACATCGTCAATCTCATAAATCTCATATCCATGTAAAACTGGAATACTTAATAATACACATATGTCTTCCCAACCTATATGAAATAAATACAGGAATTTCAAAATGAGACAATTCCATTATAGCCAAACAATATATTGCTAAATGCTTGTATCTTTAAGACATGAAAATCAAATTTACATTACCAAATAGCAACCAAATAGCAACCAAGGAGATATAATTGAATCAAATCTCACTTTTAATAATTGTTTCTCATTGCTAATTAAACAAACTACAAAATATATATAACCTAATTAGATTTCTAACTTTCAAAGGTAATTAATTGCTATAAGAAATAAAATGTAGTCCATTCAAAAGATGATTAGTCAAAATAGTCTTATGTAAATGGTACAAGGAAAAGATTTATCAAAAATATGAAAATCAAAATGGTATTTCCAAATATGAGGAAATTACAGGTAATAAAAACTTAGGATAGTCCTTTAAAAAAATGTTAGTCTTGTCACTACTAATAATAAATCATTGGTTATGAAGAGTGACAAAGGATTTGGTGAAGAACCAATTAATGTAGGGTGGATGGTGTACTTTTACTGTATAAAATTTAGTATAGGCCAAACATACTCAAGTTTATACATTTGGAGTGCATTGGAAGATGATTAATTTCTTTTCCCCTACAAATGTATCCAATGATTCCTTTTAGCTAATTTTAAACACACACAAGTAATATTAATTGTTTTTTACTCTACCACCCAATTAACAAATGCACCTCAAGTAATGACATGCTTTGAAGAGAGTCAAAATCTAATACGTTAGATTTTTGCTTTTTCTGAGTAAAATTTTCTCCTTCATACTTACAACATCATTTAGTGATTATATTATTCCTATGCCTCTCACTACTGGCCTGAACACATAATTTGATCACATATATGAATTAAACACCAAATAAAGATAAAAAAAATAGAGTTATAATCCACTTTGACATAACTCTTACACGTATTACTTAAACAAAATCTTACCATTTATCCCTCCATTGTGAATGGTTAAGATTTATGAAAACTTTTTAGATAAAAAAAATAATTATAATTAAAAAATAAGATAGAAACTAGATGAATCTCAACCATTTGTAATATAGAGACAAATGGCTTTTATGTAAGAGTTGTGTGTAAATGTATTTCAATTCATAAATATATAATAAAAAAGAAAAACATAGATATTTACCTAACACTTGAAAAGTAAATGTTTGACGATGACAAATCGACTATAAAAAATGAAAACCTAATAAGCCAAAGATCATGCCTCTAAGAAAATAAGGTAAATTTCTATGCCTCATAAACGCATACATTAACAGATTCCTTCCAACACAAATAGGCACCATTTATTTTAATTAGCCAAGCACCAATAAATTTTATTTACTCACTTCTATAGGATATATACTACAAGAAATTAATGATTTCATAACTATTTTATGCAGTCGCAAACTTTTATAGTGAAGATTGGAGGGTTTAATACAATTCCTAAGCACATGCGATATCATACACTGTATATATATAAAGAAAAGGACAAAACTAGTGTAAGATTTAATATCTAATAATTAATATGTAAATTGAATGGGTAGCTGGCTAAAAACTAGAATTACAGGTTCTAGATCGTAGCAGCAAAGTATTTGCAAACCCTAATAGACATGTTTGACAAAGGCTAAATATGCACCTAAATGGATTTGTTCCAGTAGCAAAGCATATCATGTCATTCTTGATAGTTCATCAAAAGAAATAAACTCAAAGACAAATAGGAAGAAAAAATCAATGCAAAGAGTAAGATTTCCAAATAGTACTGAGGAAGTACAGATCCACATAATGAGCAATTTATGGAAGAGTAACAAAAAGCAAACTTGTAAAATCTGTTAAATGATCGACATATGTAGAAAAAAGAAATAATCAATTGAAGAACTTTGTTAGTATAATTAAAGAGAACATACTCGCAGCTTGAGAACTCATAAAGTCTTCCTTTTTGTGAGAAGACTATAACTGCAACATCGACATCACAGAGAACAGATAGCTCAAAAGCCTTCTTAAGCAGCCCGTTTCGACGCTTGGTGAAGGTCACTAGTCTGTTTGCTGCATTCTCAATCCTTTTCATCACAATTTTCCCTCTCACCATCTTCTACTTCATCAGCAGAGTCACGTGAATCAGTAACCTTAAACGAGAATCATTTTTTTAATAGAAAAAATGACATATACTCACCAAAGTTGAGCTAAGTCCGCAAATATATATTGAGGAGCTACGCAGCGTGTTTAGACCTTTGTAAAGAAAAATTACAAATTTTGAAGAGATTAATAATGGCAACCCAGAGGAATGTTTTAAAAGCTCAGAAAAAGAAGAAAAGCCCAGAAAGAAAATAGCCTAAATTTTCTAGGGAAGAAAACAAGTTTCATCATTCGTACAAAGAAATCAAATTTTGAAGATTTCAATTATAGCAGCCCATAAGCCCATAGCACAGTTTCATCTTTCCAGGTGCATAGGAAGGAGGAAAAACAAAAAGAAAATCACTAGCTAGCCAAAATTTTCTAGGAAACGAAACAGCAACAACCCTAGAAAATTCTTGCGAACAAAGGGAGGAAACAAAGACGGGAAAAGTTCAGAAACCTGGGAAGGATGAGTAGAAATGCAGAGGATCTATTGATCTATTGATCTTTGATATGGCACTCTCTTTACACTCAAACCACAAAAACCCTCATTTTCTTTATATCCTCTTTTATCTTTCCACACGACAAGACAAAATGTTCCATACCCCGTTAAATGCTTGTCGACTCATTTTCTGACCTTGTTTTGGTAATATTGAGAAAAGAAAAAGGAGCAAAAGAGAAAAATCAACAGTAAACAGCAAAAAAAAGAGAAAGTAATAAAAAAACAAAATAATGTTTTACAGAAGGAAAGTGTTGGTCCATTTCCTAAAATTATTTAAATATTTTTAAAAAATAATATAAAATAAATTTTAAAAATATTTAAATAATTTTACATGTTACTGTAAAAACAGTTTTCTATAAAAAAAAAATAGTATTACATTACATCTCAACAACTTCGTACAATGATGTGCGCAGCGGCCCAATAGCGAGAAGGCGACCGCGTCATAGGCTCGCGTTGAATAGATTGGCTACAATCATTAGTTTGAGAAGAAAATTGTTAGCTGTTGTTTTTAAGTAAAATTTTGAGAAGAACATTTTCTCTCCT
>BPVZ01000003.1:4714353-4726496 GCA_020521535.1 Rubroshorea leprosula | reverse complement strand
AAAAAAAAAAAGAAACGATGACAGATTCTTTGTTCTTTTGGAAGTGATTTTATTATTATGTGGTAACCATATTTATATGAAAGTTGTGGGGTGCCTAACACCTTTTCCATGCTTAATCGACCCTCCGAGCCTAGTCATTTTCTACGTAGACCTTGGTGATCTGTCCCACCTCATTTGAATAGATGGCGACTCCATCCATTTTGACACGTCAACAATTTGGCGACTCCACTAGGGACATTGAGGGGTCAAGCCATTTGTACTTTAATTTTGGGGTTTTTCAATTATTAACTTTTGTTTTGTAGGTGGCATGGAGTGCCTTGTAAGTTTTTTTTTTTTTATTTTGTTTTTTTATTTAATATTTTGTTATTTTCATATGTTAACTTTATGTGTATACTCCCTCACACACCTCACTTGCATATCATTTTTGTCCTTGATGAGGTGAACCCAACCTCTAGATAGATGGATAACTCATGAAGCAATGAAAAGCGCAATGCTCTCATTGTGAAGTGAGATTTATCTCTTTTAGGTTCATTTTGTGGGTTAATTTGGCTTGACAGCCATAATGCTGCTGCTGTATTAGGTCATGAAATGCCTCTTGTTAACTCTATAGAAGTTGGTAATTGTTGACTTTATGAAAGTCAATAATTGTTGACTTATAGAAATTAGCAGTTGAAAAAGCCTAATCGTATATGATCCATTAGGAAACCGCATGTAATGGACTTAGACAAAACTTAACCTTAGGGCAGCCAGCCTAGTGAATCACCTTCAAAGTTTAAGAACCTTATACATAAGACACGTTGGGAGTATTTTATTTTTAGACAATGCTTTTGTGTTTCTTAGGTGAGGAATTCAACCAAGAGGTATGACATTTATTAACTCTCTTTTTTTCTTTTCGTTAATAAATACATAATTGATTATTTTACACAAGGATTCTTTGGAGAAAAAGAACAGTAAGGGAAAAAGAGTGAATTTACAGTTAGAATGTTCACCGTTATCCAAGGAGAACAAATCACACAAGGATGGATTCTCTGTGCAGACCAAAAGACCTTGTGTACAAGACTTGGTTGTTGCTTGGAATAGTCTAAGTAGTCTTGACAAAGTGAGGTTTGACAAAAAATTTGGCAGAATAGTTGATGTCTTGCAAGTGGAGTTGGATTGGGAAATCATTAGGGCAATCTTAAGATTTTATGTCTTGCGTCTCCATTGCTTTGCTTTTTTTTTTTTTTTCTGAGTTTAAATTCATGCTTACCATTGAAAAATATTTCCAATTATTATTTAGTCACCCAACAATGAATTCAAAAGTTGATTAATGGAATCTATTTTGAAACGGTTGAGGTTGAGCATTTGAAGTCAAATTTCACATTTTCTCGAATTCTATTTATTGAGAAAAAGCAAGTTCCTCAATATAAGAGAAGAAAAGATATGAAGGAGAAAAAAATCAAAAAGGTCATGAACGGGGCAATCCCCTCATGTTTTTGGCTTACGTGATAGTTACTTGGCTCTAATTTCTCCTTCCCTTTACATGCAAGTGGCTAAAGTTGCTCTTGACAATGAAGAATCCATGTGTAAAACAAATAATTGGAAGATAGATTTACTCATCCATTTATCTAATGGAAACATTGGGAACTTAACTTTCAAAATGTCGAATCCATGATTTGTTATTAATCCTTATATTTCTTCAGGTGTTGAAAGATTGGTCTTAAAAAGAATTATCCAAGAGTTCATTCACCTATTCTCACTAGAGCTCTTGTAAGGAAGATGGCTGATGAAGCTAATTTAGAGAAGGCAGCTCTGGAAAATCGTGTTGAAAATATGGAAAATACTTTGAAGGAATTGTTGGCTTCCTTCCAATCTCTTCAAGCAACCTTGGTCACAAGGGCACCTTTGACAACAAATCCCTTATTTAAAGGAAATGTTTCTGCGGCAAATCTCCCTATTGCCACATCTACTCTTGGAAAGGAGCCTATGTCATCTTGCCCTCTTGATCTAACTATTGGTGGAACTTCTGGGACAAAACCATTTGTTCTAAATGCTGGTGTTGCTACAGTTCAATTTAATGATCAAGAAAAGACTCAAGTTGTCAAGTCAATCATAGAGGATGAAGACAAGGCAATTAAAGCGAAGGTGCAGTTGATGGAGGAAACACTAAAATTGATGCAAGGTGTCCAAACCAATAAACCGATTGACATCTCATCTTTGTGCTTTTTCCCAAACATTCAACTGCTCCATAAGTTTAAATTGCCTGAGTTTGATAAGTACAATGGCATTGGTTGTCCTTATGCCCACTTGACGATGTATTGTAGGAAGATGGCTCCTTATGCCAATGATGAGAAGCTAATGATACATTACTTTTAGGACAGTCTGACAGGTCCTGCTGATGCTTGGTTCTCAACTTTAGACAAGAGTAAAATTAAGAGTTGGCATGATTTAACTCATAACTTTATGAAGCAATATGAATATAACACATCATTAGCTCCTAGTAGAGAGGATCTTCAAAAAGTGGAGAAGAAACCAAGTCAGAACTTTAAGGAATTTGCTCAGAGATGGTGTGGATTGGTTGCTTGAGTTCAACCTCCACTAACTGATCATGAATTAAGTAATTTATTCATCAAGTCAACCAAAGGGCCTTATCGTGAAAAGTTAATAACTTCCCAGTTGGTTGTTGTGGGAGAACAAGTGAAGGATGGAATCAAGTCTGGAATTATCATGGATTATCAAGCAATGAATAGTTTCCTTGAACAACACCAAAATGATAGTTCAGGGGTTTCTAGTTCAAAGAAAGTGGGCCAGAATCAAAAGAAAGAGAATGAGAATGGCAATATAAGCTAAGTTTATGAGGCATATGGAAGAAATAATCAATCACGTGGGCAATTCAACAATCAGCTTCAAGCTCCAACTTATCAATCAATGGCTTTTACAAGTCAACCAAGGCCCGTTTATGCCTTTGAGACAAGTCGTCCACAACAAGAGAAAAAGAGATGCTATTTTGATAAACTTCCAATGTCATATATTCAAGTGTTTTGATAGTTGATAGCAACTGGGTTTATTACTTCTGTACTTATGGTGCTATTAAATCCACCATTTCCAATATGGTATAACCCACAAGTAAGATGTGAATACCATAGTGGAGGTGTTGGGCATGACCTTGAAACTTGTCTTGCTTTAAAGCAGCGTGTCCAAGATCTTATAGATGCAAAGGAGTTACAAATTGCATCAGAACCTGAGGTTGTTGGTCTAAATATCACCAAAAACCCTTTACCAACACATAATGGTCCAACAGTCAATATGATCGAGAAAGACTCCAATAAAGATCATGAGGTGATTACGTCAACAAATATTGATGGTTTAAGCACTTCTTTTGGGAAGTTAAGTGTATGCATCATTGATGAAGGGATGGATGATGACAAGGTTAGTCTGCCTGCTCATGGTGAATCTTTGGACAACGAGACAGTAGAGATTCTTCATGTTCCTATCATTAAATCTTAAGATGTGTCAATCTTCTTATGGTTGAGCTTGTGACCATAAGAAGAGATGGTTGAAACAAGCCTTTTATATTTTATGAAGCATTGTAGGCATAACAAATAATGTTCCATTTAGTTCATTTCAATCAATGATGTTACTTTCATTTTCATTCCTTCTCTTCATATGCCAGATTGTTCATTTTCTTTTGCTTTATTCAATTTTCTCATGCTAGCCAAAATTTCCATCTCCAGGTTTGTCGATAATAAATCGACAATAGTGATATCATTCTTGAACTTACACATAGTTTTGATGAACTGATTTGTCCTATGGAAAATGATGAAGAATTAGAACCTTTTCCTAAACTGATTGACATATTGAGAGGAAAACCTAAATTGTAGCCTAATCAGAATGGCTACAGCATAAAATAGGGAAGTCAAGCCCTAAAGGTTTCAAGAAAAGATGTTGTTTTGAAGAAAATTTTGCCCGATGAGAGGGATTCAAGGGGAAATTTTGCTCCAAACTTTGATGGTTTTTACATTGTGAAGGCGGCTCTTTTAGGAGGAGCTTTATTATTAGCTTATCCTAATGGTAATGATCTCTCACATTCGATGAATGCAAATGCTATCAAGAAATACTATGTGTTTAAAAAGAGAGAAAGAGAGAGAGAGAAGAGAGCTAGGTTGAAAACCCAATAAGGCAGTCTAGGCAAAACAAAGAAAAGTGTTCATGATGAGGAAGCAAAGAATCCAATGATGAAAGGCTATCTTTTTTTATTCTTTACACATGAAATCATCCCTAGAAACCTATTTTGAGCCAAAAGAAAAAGCAATCGTCTAACTTATAAAAGCCAAGATGATTTTTCTTTCTAAATTGTCCTACATTAAGAGCCTGGGGTGAAAAGAGTGTTAGTGAGGGGATTCAATGGGAAAAGGGCATTTTGAGCTGTTTTATCCTTTCTTTCTAACTAGCCGAGCCCTAAACCACGAGACCAGCCAATGTAAAGTCCTTATCAGAGGATTTGTAGCTTGCTCATCTATGAACACAAAAAAGAAGAAGAAGAAGTGGGGGCAAGGTCTAAGTTGAAAACCTAAAAGGGCAACTTAGGCTGATGACAGCAAGAAGATCTATTGAAAGGAGATAATCAAGAAGGAAAACATAGCAATGATCCATGAAAAGGGAACTAAGACTGAGTCATTGACCTTAGTGTAAAAAGGGACGTGTTTTCAATGTGTTGAGAAACGAATGATATCACTATTGTAGAAGAATTGTTGAGCAAGCATTTGCTGCCCTTTAATTGCTATATGTTCAAAGCTTTCTTCATACTCGATTCATTGTTTCATTTCTCCTTAATAAATTTTGAAAATTCCTTTTTGCATTTATTCTTCATTTCCATACCTTCGTTGGAACATTAAATAGTCAAAAAACTTGATGCTTCATTTAATATAATTGTTTCATTCACTATTGCCTTTGATACATTAAAGATTTGTGATAGTCACAGGAAAATTTGAAGCTATCTAATGTTCAAAAAAATGCTCAAGCTAGCAAAATGATCATTGCCAATTGAGAAAAAGAGATGGAGTTTGCATCTAAAAAAAAAAAGAAAGAAAGAAAGAAAGAAAGAAAGAGAAAAGACAAAGTTGTGTCTTAGAAAATCACATCTTCGATGAAGTTGCATCTCAGGAAGAAGAGGGGATGAAGTTGCATCTCAAAAAATCACATCGTAGATGAAGTTGCATCTCAGGAAGAAGAAAGGATGAAGTTGCATCTCAGAAAAGACAAAGTTGCATCTCAGAAAATCTCAAAAAAGACAAAGTTGCATCTCAAAAAATCACATCCTAGATGGAGTTGCATCTCAGGAAGAAAAGGGATGAAGTTGCATCTTAGAAAAGACGAAGTTGTGTCTCAGAAAATCACATCCTAGATGAAGTTGCATCTCAAGAAGAAGAGGGGATGAAGTTGCATCTTAGACAAGACGAAGTTGCGTCTCAGAAAATCACATCCTAGATAAAGTTGCATCTCAGAAAGAAGAAGGGATGAAGTTGCATCTTAGAAAGATGAAGTTTCATCCTAGAAAATCACATCCTAGATGAAGTTGCATCTTAGGAAGAAAAAGAGATGAAGTGGCATCTTAGGAAGAAAGAGAGATGAAGACCACATCTTGCAAAGATCTTAGAAGTCACATACTGAATGAAGATCGCATTTTTAGAGAAGTAAAAATGAAGATCGCATCTCAAGGAATACGATGAAGCTTGCACTTATAATTTGTTTTCAAAGCTTAAAATTGGGTTATTCTTTTATTCTTTACTTTTCTTTTTGTAAAAAAGAAAAGTAAAGAGGGGGCAACTATCATAACCCAATTTTAATTGGGGCTAAATGATAAAACTAGAGGTCTATGGACTATTTTTGCAAAAAAGTGAAACTTGAAGTGAGGAATCAACAAAACGATATCATTTTGATTGTAGGTGGAAATAAACAACCCTAGCCACCCAAGACTCATCCCATTGCTTTGCCCCCAACCTTTTTCAAACAAAAAAAAAAAATCACAATAATTCCTTGGCCCCCAAATCTACTCAAGTTTTGAAGACATTTTCAAAAATTGAAAGTCATCAATAAGAGGCACAAAAGAAGAGTTTGAAATGGATTCAAAGTGGGGAGTTCCAAACACAAAAGGTATGAATCTTCACTTGAAAAGGGGGAAATGAGGGGAAAGCTAAGAAATCCAATTCCAAATAGGATTGGGTTGTTATCTTAGGTATTGGGATTGAGTATTAGAAGCACATTAGGATTGGGTTTTTCCCTTTGTCTATAACAAGGGGGCTCCTTTGTTTTTAGGGGGACATTCGAAAATTGAGGGAGAAGGGGAGAGATCTGAGAGTGTGAAGCAAAAGAAGGAAGAAATCTTGTATTTGAAGTTTACAGCAAATAAATAAATTGGCTTTTCTCCATTACAAGTGTGTTTTTTTTTTTATGGAAGAATTTGGATCTTGAGTCTTAATTTTGTGTATCTGTTTTTTTTTTTTCCGTATCTTTTGTTTCTTGGTTGCTATATTAATCTGTTCAGTTTGAGAAGATTTTTATTGAGTACATTCTTGTTGCATGCATATTTTCTTTCTTCATATGCTTTTCTCCAGTTCTACTCATCCCCCTGGTTTCATGGCTATTTATTTTTTATCAAAGTAGTTTAGCAGAACCAATTACCATTGTAAGTTAGTCACTTTTTTTTGTTCCCCTGAACTTCGATTTGAAAGCTTTTGCTTGTGTGATGATTTGGGTATTAATGAAATAGTTTTTTTTTGCCCTAGAAATCTAAGATAATGAATAGAATTTTTTTTTTTTTCTTTAGAAAGGTTAGTTTCATTTTCATATCATAAGTTTTTTTTTTTGTTTTTTTTTTCACCAAAAAAAAAATTAGATTAAAAAAAAAAAAGAAATGAAAACTGAAAAAAAAAATGAAATGATGACAGATTCTTTGTTCTTTTGGAAGTGATTTTTTTTTGTTTATTATTATTATTATTATTGTCATTACAAATTGAAAATACTCCAAAATTAAAGTATGTGGTAATCATATGAAAGACTGTATTGTGAGGTGCCTAACACCTTCCCCATGCTTAATCGACTCTCCAAGCTTGTCAATTTCTACGTAGACCTTGGTGATCTATCCCACCTCATTTGGATAGATGACGACTCCATTCATTTTGGCATGTCAACAGTCTATAATGTCCTTTTATGGTATAATATTTAAAATATTAAATTTTTATCAATTAATATTAATTAAATAAATTACTATAAAATTAAAAAATTGACAATTAAGAGTCTCTCTCTCAAATTTTCTCACTATATTGTTTATCATTAGAAAAGAATATATTTTATTTGGTTCTAAATTATTTTATATTTAAAATTATTTTTTTAATTATTACAATTAAAAATTTAGTTACCTAAAATATTTTACTTTAATTAACAATTAAAGATCAAAATATTTTTTTTACTCAAAACGATTAGAAGAATTTGGTTAATTACATGAATCATATTAATAAAAAAAATCACAATTTTTGTAATTAAAACTATAATTTTGAATTATGTTCATGCATTAAAATAAAAATCATTAATCAAAGTAATAAAAGAAAGGAGAGGGAGCGTTTTGCTTATTGTTATTTTTGAATTTTAAAATTTATTTAATTAACATTAATAAGTACCTAACATTTTAATTATTTATTAAAAAATTGTATTTTAGACTTTTCAAAAAACCCCTAGTACACTTATATGAGGAATTTAATTGAAGTATTTTTACTTATACAAGACTTAAAATTTAACATTCACTTTATTTAAAGAAGATATTTAGTAGACCCACTTTACAGGAATTTTCTCTTAATTTTTTCGATTTTAATCATGTAATTAATGAGAATGAAAAAAGGAGAATAAATAATGATTTACGTATACACCAATTCAAAACTGGACGGGTTACATTCTTTTAAAAATATATTTATAGGTCAATTAGGAATAGGAGACGAATATCTTAACCCCACAGCCATTCACCCAGCTATGCTCTAGTCTTGGTTCCACACAGATAATAACTAGAACCTAGATTCTTGTTTCTCAACTAGCTGCCTTATGTTCTGTTGTAGCGAGAATGAGGTTGGCAGTGAAAACTTGCAGAAATGAAACAAGAGGCTTTCGATTGGAAATCTCATCAATTTTAACCCCAAACACCTTTTCTTTGCCACCAAATTTGTAGCTCCGTCTTCACCATTCTCTCTACACTTCTTCTCTTTTGTCTTCACTAAAAACAAACAAAATCCAACAAAGAAAACTAGAAACAAATGATGAGAAAAAAAACTGAAAATAAACAAAATTTAAGAGAGCCCAGATCTGAAGAAAGAAGAGGAGATGAATAGATTTGAGAGAAGGAAGGTGACTTCTAAAGAAGAAGATGGGTGGAAACCCATATTTAGATTCCTTTGCTGAACGAGGTCGGCACATTACGAAATCAAGAAGGGGAGAAGTGGAGAAGATAGTGATAAAAAAAGAAGTCACATGAAGAAGAAAGGGAGGATAGGGCACATGTCATCAATGCCTGCTCGACATCGATGCTATAGGTGAAGGCCAAGGGAGAAATGGAGAAGGGTGATCGTACTTCAAAGGGGTGTTTTTACAAAAACAGGTCTAAATTTCAAACTACTCATCAAGACAAGTTAAGAATAAGCATTTATCAGGATAAAACATTATTTTTTCCTCTATACTGCATGTGTGACGAGGCGGGTGTCAGTTCTGTGTGTATATCTACATTATCCAAAGAAAATTGATGTTTCTATTTACAGTAATAAATTACAAAAGTAGAATTAAAAATATTAAAGAAAAATAGTTTACTACTGGAATCTCTAAGAATTTGAAAAATATACACCCTAAAATTAAATGATTTCAATATGTTTATAATGAAAAATACTAACACAACTTATTTTTAAAACAAGAACAAGGCTGTTTTGATATTTTTCATAATGTCAAGATACCCAAACAACTTCTCTAAATTTTTTATGGTATTTTTACACTATAGTTACATTTAGATCATACACAATTAAAGAAGAAAAAATTTAAGAGAAAGGTAGTGCACTAACTAACAAGATACACCAAACATATAACATTATTTGGGGCAGCACTATAATTTCAACAGTAAAGTAATTCAGACAGTTGATATTAATGGTTTTATTGTAGTTTGATAATTTTGTCACAACTTCTGCACATTGATTATCTTGGATGCAATCGCTTATTGCTTTCCTTTGTTAGATTAGTTATTGTTGCCATGACTCCTACCACCACACTATTATCCATATCAAAAGAGTTAGATAATTTATTTTCTTTTAAAATAGTGTTTTGCAATCTATATTATACCACATTGTAAAATATTGATCAATGGATGAGGGGGTCTTCATTGTAGGATAGCCCCTATCATCCAACAACCTAGCTTTTGCAATGTAGTGTTAGTTTCTATGGCAAATTGTGGGAATTTTTTTATAAGTAAAAGAATAACTACAAGATTTGAAAATTAAAGGCTCACCATTTGGCATAACTTCACATTTTCTTCTAACAACAATCTCTCCTAAATTAAGACAAAATGTGTTATTGAGAAAAAAATCAGGAGGCACACTGTTAAGTAGCTTACAGCTAGAAGACTGAAGTAATATATGCTTAATTCAACAAAGGGAGTTATTGTTACCTTGGCCTTTAATTCCTTTAATTGCTCCTTAAACAACTGGACCTATAATATAAGACATAACATGTTTAGTCTATGTACTTTCATGCAAGCAAACACAATTGTCAACTATTGTCTAGGAATTGTATATGGATAAATGCATGGCACAATGAAAAATCTAGTACAGTGCAGAAATTTAGATTAATGATATGAGGAATGTCAAGCCAAAGTCCCTTACATGTAGGTAGAAGGCACAATGAAGAATCTAGTACAGGATATATTAGAGACTTCAATCCCACATCATAGAGGAGACCTTGGACCACTTAAATTGTTGAAGTAATGTGGGTTGCTGCTCTATCTATGAGTATAACCAAAGGAGGAGGCCAGTCTGAGGAAATGTGGCTGTTGTACGTCTACAAGGGTCCAATAACGGTGCAAATTCTCTATAAAAATGACAAAAAGCTCATTTGATAGTTTTGTCATTTGATAGTAACTCAAATGCTAATTTTCATTCAAAAGCAGAAGTCTTGTAATCATGTATTGATTCATTAATGCAACTGTTTTTAGTCAAAGTGCAAAACTAAAGGTTGCAAACCTTTCTTGCCCTGATGTTTTTCAAGCTAGAAAGCGCTCTATCAATCTCTTGAAGCTCCTTAACAGAACATTAGCCCAATCCTTGACCCAACAACTTCCTGTATGACATCAAAATTTCAAACTTTAGAAACGCTTTCACCTGGATGATCAGGTGAAGTAACATGACATAAGCATTCAATGAATATTGAACCTTCTAGAGACATCCAGAAACTCATTCTTAAACAAATTTGCTGTTGATTTAACCTTCTAGAAACAACCAAAAACTCAATCTTCTTAAACAATTTTTCTGTTTCAATCCCCAAGGGTTGCACTCTGAAAAGTATTATTAGCAGCTGTAGGCTAGTAATTTACCATAACTTGTGAAGTGAGTTGTTTGATGAGAGCAATGAAGATGTAATATAGATTATATATAGAGAAATCCAATCTTATGTATTAAAGAATCAAGCCACAAAACTAGTTCAAACAAAAGATTGCATGGATTTGATTAATGCTTGGAATTGAAGATTTGCTCAAATTGATGAGGAATTATAACCATATTTTGGACTGCCCCCTTGGCAACTTGTTTATAGGAGACTGGAATAAGCACTTTTACAAGCTTTGAAACTATTAACTTCCTAAATCATGGATTTAGAGTCCAACACCATGATAAAAACAATAAAAGCAGCAGACTAGCAACCAAGTTAATTTTTATTCTAATCCACTAAAAATTAGGTATGCATCATCTATGCTTAACTCAGATTGTGTAAGGATCCCCCACTCAAACACCAAACCTTCCCTTATACTTTCTTAACTATAATTGTTTCTGTTTTCCATGAAAAGCAATAAATTTTGAACTGCCCTTTTGTCGGAAAAATATTCATGGAAAATTAATCTGTACGAGGAAAGATGGAGGTCTAACCTGCATGTGTTGTTCCATTTCAGGCTTGTGAGTTGGAATTTCTTTAGTATGCATAGAGTACAGTTCAATGGCGTTCTCTTTGCTGAAGCATTTCACAAAAAGATTTGTCATCAATTCATGTTACCAGTTTCATAGGAATGAGTGACTAGAACTGAAAGGATAGCAGATATATCCCATCAGCAGACAATTTCATTAATTAATTAATTAACAAGTTGGTAAACAATTTCACTAATTAATAAGGGTGCAAGCACCCAAAACTACAAAAATTAAAGACCATCCCTAGTTACTGAAGAGCAGAATCACAACATTACATCAAAAATATCATTATTAGGAGTACCACTGGTACTCAACCCTTAAACTTACAACCACAGGTCGTCTACACATAGAATCACATACACTCAAAGTTCAGCTAACATTTAAGACTAAGAGCTCAGCTAATTCAGCAAGGATTCCAGCGTTTCCTTCAAATTTCCTTAGCACAAAGTTGTGGAAAACAACACCAGTAATGTTAGGAGAACACACAACATTACACACTTGTCTCAACTCATCATCTAAGCCTACAATATGAATGGCAAGAATGAAGATGCATCCAAGTTCACAGAATGGTCACCTCAAACAAGTTATAATTAAGATTACATACATGAAACACAATAATAACAGATTAAAGGTATTTAATTTGAATCTAGTAAAGGAGAGTTAGCTTTATATATATATATAATTTTTTGGTTCTTTTAACTAATTCTAAACACACATAGGTAATATTGTTCTGTAATTTACCACCTTATTAACAGATGCACCTCAAATAATTATAAGTGTTTAAGAGAGTCAAAATGTCTAACACATTATATATATAGGGGATGCTGTTTTTCGAAGCCCACATGATGGAGGGCCGGGATGCTGCCAGGACTGCCATGACATCCTGAAAAACACTTTTCTGATATATATATATATATATATATATTTAACTAAAATTTTCTCCATCCTGCTAATAGTATTATTGAGTGA
>BPVZ01000003.1:4698146-4710031 GCA_020521535.1 Rubroshorea leprosula | reverse complement strand
ATAACTACGAGATACTTAAGTTGTTAACTTTAAATTTTAAAAACTAAAACTAAAAAGAAAAATGACTATCATACCAAACAAAACCTCAATTAACTAAAATTGAACAAAAGAAAAAAAAAAGTTACTTAAATTGAGAATGAAGCCCTATAGTTATTTTGTGTTTTTGTTGACGAATTTTTCATTTTGGTAAGGCTGCAAGGAATTATCCAACCAAAAAAAAGAAAGCTGCTAAGGAAAATTGATTGGTGGATTAAATATTTAGAAAAACATATGATTTTTAGAAGAAGGTTTCTCAATATGATTTTAAAATTTTGCTTTTATTGGAAGCAGTGAGTTGGAGCTGGGTTTTGCTATTTACAGGTGGATTGGTCCTCGATTTCTTTCTCTCATCATGCAGTTGGGCTCTCAATTTGGAGGCCACTGGGGCCACCTGTTGAAGTCTCATTTTGGAATCCACAAAATCGAATTTCTTTTCCTCTTCTGGTAAGATCGAGATCTAATAACTCCTCCCATTACCTTCGCTTGGATTCGGAGAAGTCAGAAGGTAGTGTGTTTCCTTTTCACTATTGGTGCTCATTCCCACATCCTTGCGTCAGGGAATTATGAAGATTATTAGTGTGCTGCATGAGTTAAATATTATGATCAGTTTAAATTGAAGCTGTTTTGTAACCATGAGAATATGTTAACCGCGGAGACGACATAGCTTTTTAGGTGGAGGAACCTTATACTCCTAATCAATAATATTTTTGATTTATTAAAAAAAAAATTTTTTAATCAATGCATTGGATGTAGAAATAATTAATCTACTTTTTTACAATTAAAGATGTAACAGTTTACTTTAATTTAATAAATTAATTAAATAAAATCAATTATGTGTCAATAATGTTAAAATAAATATTAATTTTTATAATTTTTATATAAATTAATTACAAAAAATACATTTATTATGCTTTTAACTATACCCTTACAACACACAAACTTTTTTTTTTATTAGATGCATTGATTTTTTTTTTTAAATTCATCTTAACTATACTTTTATGATATTCTTAGACTATATATTATAGTTACATTTAGATCACACATAACTCAAGAAGAAAATATTAAGAGAAAAATAGTGAACTAACCAACCAACCACATACACCGATTATACAACATCATTTGGAGCAGCACAATAATTTCAACAGTAAAACAATTCAAAAGTCGATATTAATAGTTTTGTGGCAATCTAATGAACAATTTCATCACAACCTCCAGGCATTGGTTATTTTGCATGCAATCATTTACGTTGTTCATTTGTTGGGCTAGTGGTTGCGACCATGACTTTTCACCACCACCACCACACTAACATCCAAACAAAAAAGAGTGAGCTAATTTATTTTCATTCAAAATGGTGCTTTCACAATTTAAAATATACTAGATTGCATAATAAGCGTAATTGGCTAAAATGGGACTTAATGTAGGGCAGGCCAAAGCAGGCCCAATCATCCAAAGAGATAAGTTTCGTATTTTAATTTCAATTTGAATTGTAAAACTATGAAGTTTTTTTAAGTATAAAAACAAAAAATAGCTTCAAGATTTGGAAATGAAAGACTCATCTTTTCACATAATTATGCATTGACTTTTAAGAACATTCTCTCCCAAATTAAGATTATCATTGAGACAAATAAAAAGAACATTCTTGAGAAGCTTAGAACTAGAAGATTTAGGAAATAATATATGTTTGATTCAATGGAGGGGGTTAATCTTACCTTTACTTTTAGTTGTTGTATCTGCTCCTTAAATAACTGGTCCTATAATATAGGACAAAACATGTTTAGTCTACATACTTTCATGCAAGCAAACACTATTTTCAAGAATTGTCTAGGAATTGTGTAAGTAGATGCATCGCACAACGAAGAATCTATAGTCAATGATCTGAGGAATGTCAAGCCAAAATCCCTTGCACGTAGGCAACTGGCGCAAGGAAGAATCTATTACAGGGTACATTAGAGACTCCGGTTCCACATCACGGAGGAGATTTTGGACCACTTAAATGGTTAAAGGAATGTGGGTTGCAGCTCTATCTATGAGTATGACTTAAGGAGGAGACGAATCTGAGGAAATCTGGAAGTTGTATATCTATAAAGGGTACAACGATAGTGCAAATACTATAAATGTGCCAAAAAACCCATTTGACAGTAGCTCAAATACTAATTTTCCTTTCAAAGCAGAAATCTTATAATCATGTATTGATTCATTAATGTAACTACTTTTAGCCTAAATGTAAATCTAAAGGTTGCAAACCTTTCTTGCCCTGAAGTTTTTCAAGCTCTGTTCTAGCTGGCTACCAATCTCTTGAAGTTCCTCAACAGAAAATGAGCATAATCCTTGACCCAACAACTTCCTAGATGATACCAAAATTTCAAACTTTAGAAATCCTTTCACCTGGATGAGATGAAGTATCAATGTAACATGACATAAACATTAGATCATTGAACCATTTAGAAACTTCCAGGAACTCAATCTTCTTAAACCTCTTTGCTGTTTCAATCGTCAAGTGCTGCACTTTGAAATTTTTTTGAGGAAACCGAAAGTATTGTTACCAGCTGTAGGCTAGTAATTTATTATGACTCATGAAGCAAGTAGTTTGATGAGAGCAATGAAGAATTAATGTTAGATTATAGATAGAGAAAACCAATCATATGCATCAAAGAATCAAGCCACAAAATCTAGTTAATACCAAAGATTGCATGGATTTGATTAATACTTGGAATGATTTGCTGAAATTGATGAAGTATTATAACCAAGTTTTGGACTGCCCCTTGGCAACTTGTTTATAGGAGACTAGAGTAAGCACTTATTTGAGCTTTGAAACTCTTCAATTACTAAATCTTGAATTTAGAGTCCGAAACCATGATATAAACAAGGGGAAATTGCAATTTAACTACAAATGGTTTGAGGTAAGTCAACATAAAGATTGAAGTTTTGGGTAATTGCAAATAAAGGTCTAAGATATCAAAATGTGCACATAAACACCAAGGATTTGCACATGGTTTGAATACCATTTGAAATTTCTTAGAGATCCTTAATTTAAAAGAATGAAAAGAGAAGACAAGAAAAATAAGGGTATTATTACATTTCATGTGACTTCAAGTGATTATATGCACCTAATACAAAACTCAAGTCTTTTTTTGCACATCTTGAAATCTTAGATCTTTATGCGCAACCATCTTAAATCATAAATATGTTATATGCACATTTTAAAATCTTGTGCTTTTTTGCACACCAATCTCAAACCACAACAAGCTAAAATGTAATTTCCCCAACAATAGAAGGCGCAGATTGGCGACCAAGTTAATTGTGAATAGAAAACAGATGCAATGAAAGCTTCCCCTTATGGGGTTCAACTTGAACCGACTCCAAATTAGTCAAGACCAATGTGGCTTCTAAATTCCAGGGATTGGTACCAGAAAAAAAAAAAATCTATGCACACATCTAAATGTTCGCGCTGCTCCTTTCATACAATTCAGATTGTGTAAGGACTCCCCACTAAAACACCAAACGTAACAATTTGCTTTCTTAACTATAATTGTTTCTGTTTTCTATGAAAAACAAATAAATTTTGAACTGCCCTTTTCTCGGAAAATATTCATGAAAATTAATCTGTACAATAAAAGATGGAAGTCTAACCTGCATGTGTTGTTCCATTTCAGGCTTGTGAGTTGGAATTTCTTTTGTATAGATAGATTATCGTTCAATGGTCTTTTGCATGCTGAAGCGTTTCACAAAAAAATATTAATGTCATCAATCTATGTTAACAGTTTCTTAGGAATGAATGAATAGAACTGAAAAGAAAACAGATGTATATCCCATCAGCGGATGGCAAAGAAGTTACTTGCCTCAACCCACCACCATCTAAGCCTAAAATACGAATGCCAAGAATGAAGAAGCATCCGAGTTTACAGAATCAAGTGTCAAAAAGTGCATTGAATCGAGTGTCTACCTATCATTTTCCCAAAGAAGTATAAAAAGGAAGAACCTGCATCAGAGAATTAGTAATCAAAGACGCACTCAAAAAGAGAAGAAATAATGTTTAGATTCACTGATTTTCAAGGGCAAGTAAACTCCTCCAAGACTTGATCCAAGAGCCTTTTTTTTTTTTCCAACAAAATGAAATTTATATTAAATAGAGTATAAGGGGTCCTCCAACATATCATGAACATGCCTCAAAATTCTCTCAACATGCAAAACAATTAAATCACAAGACACATAAATTCAAGTTAAATCATGTTACTTGATCCTGTACTTGTCTTGCACTCTTCACAGCTTCCCTGTATTCATTTACTGCTCTAGCACAATCCCATGGGTTATAGCACCAATCACGAAAAGGAATTAAGATATTTGTGAAGGCTAAGGTTTGGTACTTTACATTTCTGGTGGTGGCATGGTCAATTTGGTTTATGAGGAATTGTATGGTTCACAACTCCAACCCTTGGGATGAAGATATGTCATTTGAGATTATTAGAAGGAGAAACTATGCTGAATGCGCGGTAAGTCAGAAGGTAGTATTTTTTCCTACCATCAATGGTGCACTGTGCGTTACTTATGTGCTCAGGAAACTTGAAAATAGAGGGTGCCTTGGATGATGAAGCAGCGTGCAGCCTTATGAATGTTGTAGTCATTTGTATTCCTATCTATGTATGAATCAACCAACGTGTTTTGTATTCCTTTATCTTGGCAATGTGGATTATGGTAACAATTAAATTTATGCAATGGTGTATATATGGGTAGGTGTACCCCTTGTACACCAAATTAATAGAATTTTGATTCATCTAATAAAAAAGAAATTGTGGCAGGCTAAAAACTAGAATTACGGTTTCTAGTTCCTAGCAATGAAGCTTTTGCAAACCCTAATAGACATGTTTGAGAAAGGCAAAATGCACCCAAATGGATTTGTTCCAGCAGCAAAGCATATCATGAGAGTCAACATAAAGACTTGAGAAAAAATATTAATGTCATCAATCCATGTTAACAGTTTCTTAGGAATGAATGAATGAATAGAACTGAAAAGAAAGCAGATATATCCTATCAGCAGATGGCAAAGAAGTTACTTACCTCAACCCACAATCTAAGCCTAAAAGATGAATGCCAAGAATGAAGATGCATCCAAGTTCAGAGAATGGTCACCTCAAACAAGTTACAACTTAGACTACATACCCAAAACACAAGGATAACGAATTACATGGATTTAGTTTGAATGTAGCAAAGGAAAAAAAAAAAAAAAATTTTTTCTCCTTTAGTTTGTTTTACAAAGGAGGCTTTGACATATTTATAGGGCATTGCACAGCCATTGAAAAATTTGACATGCAGCTTCAACATCATCTAGCATCATGTTAAATCTATAAATGGTTTGTGAATTGCATATTTGAGTTCGCATTTAAATTTAAATCTTCAATTTCGAGTCCTTTTGTTTGCTTTATAATAAAAAAGAGTAGATTAGTGAAAAAAGATACATTGATGATATCATAAATCTAAGATCCATGTGAAACTTGAATACTTAAATCTAATATACATACCTATTTCCAACTTATATAAAACAAATACATGGATTTCAAAATGGTGATAGTTTCATTTAAGCCAAACATTATATTTGTAAATGCTTGTATTTTCAAGATATGGAAATCAAATTTAATTTCCTTTGCAAACTAAAGATTAAAATTTGAATTTAAATCTCGCATTTAATAATTGTTTTTCGGTGCTGATTAATAAAACTACAAAATATATAAATGCTTACTAGAGTCTGACTTTTAGGAGGCAATTAATTGCAAGATAAGTCAAAATAGAGTATTATGTTAAACAGCACAAGGAAAAGTTTTCAAAAATATGCAAATCAGCATGGTATTTCCAAATATGAGGAGATTGAAGACAGTAAAAATGAAGGATAGTCCCTTAAAAAAGTTTGTCTTGTCACGGTAATAAAGCAATTGATCATGAAGAGTGACAAAGGTTTTTGTGAAGAGTCATTATGGGGTAGATGGTGCAATTTTACCATATACAATTTAGGAGAAAAGATTTAGATAAGGATAGGAACTTTATTATTTTTTCTATTTAAGGATACGAATTTTTTGGGTTTCCAAATTAGACAATAAAATTTCATTTTTTTTCTATTTAAGGATATAAAGTTTATTATTTTTTCTATTTAAGAGTAGGAATTTTGCTCTATTTCAATTAAGATTGACATTTGTCACATCATTATCACCCATCTAATAAATCTTTAAATAGAAAACAATGTCAAGTTTGTATCCTTATTTAGAAAAAAATGAAAGTTTACCACCTGCTTTAGAGACCCAAAAAGTTTGTAACCTTAGAAAACATGAGAAAGTTCATAACCTTATCTGCACATTTTCTCTAAAATTTAGTTTAGCCAAATGAGTCTAGTCAATTAAAAAGAAGTGAGTGCACATATTGCAACTAGAAGTTGGTTATCAAAATTTAACAAGAATATTCTATACTCTGCATTAGGAAATCTTAAATACATCCTTAGAAGAAGTGCTATCAATTAATAAAGAGTTTAAGATTTTAGGTTAAAGGTATAAAATCTAAATGTTGAGATAGAGGGGAAAAACTATGTATATCGTGATGTATACATACATCACCATTCAATATATCAAAAATAAAATAAAATAAAACAAAAAGCTTAGATACAAAGAAATAAAAAAAGGAAGAGGCTGCATCAAAAAGTTAAGAATAGTGATTGCTACACACTCTGATTCAATACACTACACAACACACTCATTAAAAGTCACTATTTCTTAGTATGAAATTAAAGGAAGGTAGACAAGTTTAAAGATACAATCATCCACACAAGATGTAGAAACTAACTAAATCAACTGTATTTATATTATATTTTTAATGATTGAACCGAGGGTATATAAATCATTTTTCAAAAGTTAATTATCAAAGATGCACTCAAAAAGAGAAGAAATAATCGTCAGAAATAATGGTTAGATTCACTAGTTTTCAAGGACAAGTTAACTAGCTCGACCAAGACTTGATCCAAGAGCAATTTTTTTTTTTTAATTAGCCAACAAAATGAAATTTATACTAAATAGGAGTACAAAGCATGGTCCAACAAATTGCTATCAATAATAAATCAATTGGTCATGAAAAATGACAAAGATTTTGTAAAGAATTAATTTAGAGTGTATTGGAAGATGATTAATTTGTTTTCCTCTACAAATGTATCCTATGATTCCATTTAACTAATTCTAAGCACAAAAAGGTAGTATTATTCTTTAATCTACAATCCAATTAACAGATGCATCTCAAGTAATTATATGCTTTATAGCAAATCAAAATGTCCAATGTCTTAGATTTCTGCTTTTTCTAAGTTAAATTTTATTTTTCTTAAGTATTATTAAGTGATTATATCATTCCTATACATCTTGCTTTTGGCTTGAACAAATACTTTGATCACATATATGAATTAAACACCCAAAATGAAGATTATATAAATATATAACAGAAAAGAGAAAAACATATATATTTACCTAACACTTGAAAAGCAAACACTTAGTGATGACTATAAAGAATGAAAATCTAAAAAGCCTAATAGCATGCAGTTAAGAAAATCATTAAGATAGATATCTATATGCCTCATAAAAGTATACATTCATAGATTGCTTCAAGCACACACAGGCGACATTTATTTAATTGGGCCAAGTACCAATGAATTTCATATACTCACTTCAATAGGATATATACTACAAGAAATTAATGATTTCATAACTACTTTAGGCAGTCTCAAATTTTTATTGTGAAGATTGGAGGGTTTAACATAATTCCTAAAGCATATGTGATATCATACACTATATATAAAGAAAAGGACAAAAACTAGTTCCAGATTTAATTTCTACTAATTAATATGTAAATTGAAATGGTGGCAGGCTAAAAACTAAAATTACAGTTTCTAGTTCCTAGCAGCAAAGCTTTTGCAAACCATAACAGACATGTTTGAGAAAGGCCAAACGTACTCAGATGGATTTGTTCCAGTAGCAAAGCATATCACGAGAGCCATTCTTGATATATACTTCATCAAAAGAAATGAAATCAGACACACAGGTAAAAAAAATCAATGCAAATACTAAGATTTCTAAATGGAACTGAGGAAGTACATATTTCCAACATAATGAGGATATCCCTAAAATTTATGGAAGAATCCTTGCAATACAAAGAGGATTTTAAAACACAAAAGGGTAAAATTCGATTGACTAAAAACAGAAAAGAGGAACAAAAACCAAACTTGCAAAATCTGTTGAATGATTAACGTATAGTAAAAAGAAATAATCAATTAAAGAGCTTTGTTAATATAATTAAGAAGAAGTAAAAGAAAGAAAAATGAACATACACGGAGCATGAGAACTCATAAAGTCTTCCTTTTTGTGAGAAGATGATAACTGCAACATGACATCACAGAGAACAGAAAGCTCAAAAGCCTCCTTAAGCAGCCCATTTCGACGCTTGGAAAAGGTCACGAGTCTATTTGCTGCATTCTCGATCCTCTTCATCGCAATTTTTGCTTTCATGATCTTCTATTTTATCATCAGAGCCACGCCAATAAATAACATTACAGGAGAATCTTTTTTTTCTTCTTTTTTTTTTTTTGAAAAAATAACACAAATACTCACCAAAATTGAGCAAAGTCCCCAGATATATATTGGGTAGCTACGAAGTGTGTAGCTATTCCTAAAGTTTCTACCTTTACGTAGAAATATTAAAAATTTTGAAGAGAATATAATGGCAACCCAGAGGAAGGATTTAAAAGCTCAAAGGAAAGAGAGAAACAAGAAAAACGCAGAAAAAAAATAGCCTAAATTTTCTAGGAAAGTAAACATGTTTCAGGTCTTTGTGCAAAGAAAACAAAAGTTTGAATAGATCAATAATAGCATCTCTTAATCCAATAGAAAGGTTTCAACTTTCACGGTGCAAAAGGAAGAAGAAAGAACAAGGGAACCCCAGAGAGAAAATCACTGGAAAAAGCCAAAATTTTCTAGAAAACCAAACAGCAACCACCCTGGAAAGGGAGGAATCAAAGAAGGGAGAAGTTCACAAACCCTAGAAATATGAGCAGAAACGCCAAGGATCCATTAATTCAGAAAACCACAAAAACCCTCGTATCCTTAAAAATAATGAATAAAAGAAATGGACAATAAAGGCCAAGAAAAATTGGAAAGTAATAAAAAAAATAGTATTCCATGTCAACATCATCGTACGCTGATGTGCACAATGGGCCAATGGTGTCTTGACAACGCATCACGTTACGCCGATCAATGGTGGGAGGGCAGGCGACGGTGTCGCACGGTCACAGGCTCGCCTTGAATGTATCGACTAAGAGGTAGTTTGGAATTGATTTGAGGTGTTATGATTATAATTATGATTATGTTAAATAATATTATATTGTAGTTGTGATTAAAATATATTTTAATATTTAATTTTTTTATTTTTTATAATATTACAAATAAAATATAATAAATTTTATAAATTATTAATTAAAATTTAAAAAATATCACATAATACATAATTATTAAAATAGATCATATTTAATATTTCTTAATAATTTAAGTTTTTTAAGTTTTATGTAATTGGTGTTTTTTGGGGTTTTGCATAAAGCAATTCATAAAAAGAAATGATTTTTTAATTTAATTTTTATGAAATTTTTAAATAAATAAGAGATTAAATTTAAATAAAATATTATAAATTATAATGTAATTAAATTAAATAAAATTTGATTTTAATGAGTAATTTTATAATTACATTAAATATTAAATGTTATTTATGAAAGTCATTGTCAAAAAAACTTTAAAATAAAATTTTTAACTTTATACATAAATTGTTGTAGATTTATCGTAATTTTTTGTAACTTTTGAAAAATATAATTCAAAAATAATTACTAAAAATACATATATCTAAAAATACTATATAATATAAGACAAATCTCTTAACCCAAATTCCAAACACATCCTAAAACTACTAGGGATTGCCCGCATTGGCTTGAGAGGAAAAATTGTTCGCTCTTGTGTTTTGTGTAAAATTTTGAGAAGAAAATTTTTTCTTCTTTGTTCACAATGATATATATATATATATATAGAAAAAGAAGAAAAATGATGTAGGTATTATTATCTAAGAAGAGTTTAGCGAGTTAAATATTATGATTTTGAGGTTGGTGTGGCAGAGTTTTAAACATAGAAGTTCATTACAAAAATAAAGATAAACACAAAAAAACCATGAAACATTGAGTAACTAACTCTTAATGTGATTCTCGACTAGGATTAGAGGATGGAAAGGTTATTGCTTAAAGGAGAAACTTAAGTCATGGAAGAAGCTCCGGAAAGAAAGAAGTAAATGGTTGAAGTCTTAAATTGATAATAAAATTGTGAAGAATAGGGAAGTAATTGTGGAATTAGATCTGAACGGCGAACAAGTGCAACTCAGAGAGGAGGAATCGAATGCAAGAAAAAGGGTCTTTGTAGAACTATGGAGGAACTTGATGTTAGAGGAGGATATGTAGCCACAAAAATCAAGGAAAATGTGGATGATCATATTTGGTTTGCGAAATTGGGTTGAATTAAATAAAATTTATAAGATAGGATATGACATAATTAGATTAGATACGATAAGATATATTACAACCTAATCATATTTTTGGGTGATTATGAGATAAACGTTAAATTAGATATAAAAATTTATTTATATGGATAAAAATATCCTTAAATTACAATTAAACTAATATTACAATTTTTTTATCTTATTTTAATTTGTTTTCAATAGTTATGGATTAATATTAATAAATTAATTATCATTAATTAATTGAATATAATTACAACAAAATCTCAATTAGGCAGTTTTAATTATCATCAAAATTTTCCATCATTTTCTCATAAACCAAACAGACAGGCCACCAAAGTATTCTAACAAACCCAATTTAGGTGCATCTTCAAGCAAACTAAAATTGGGATGAAAAATATCTTTAAATCCACCAAAAGAAATTTGTTGTTTATTTGCTAGAAATTTAAAGAAAATTAACAAATAAAAATGACTCTTTTTAAATGAAAATTCTACCAAAAAGATATCCAAGGAAATGAAATATAGGATGAACAAAACTCATCCATACCCTCACTGTCTCCCTTCCTTCCTTGGCCTTCACCTGGGACTCCACCACCGCCCTTCCCCTACATCACTAGAACTAGATTTAAGAAGTCTTGATCTTTTCCGGTAACATTTCATCGGAGATTTGGAGTTCCAAACTACCATTTCGTTCTCCGATATCAACCACGAACCCAAACGAAATTGAATCGTTTTTCTAGCGAACTTCTTCGATTCCTAACACTGCTGTCATCTTCAATTCATCTTTGATAGTTGATCTGTTTGTAGAGGACAGAGAAAATCATGGGAGGCACAGAAAATTCACGAGAGGAACAGGAGGGTGGTGTTATTGCCACAGCCATTACGGTTAATACCACAGCTTTCTTTAATTATTTGACTATTATACCCCTCTTTTGAATCCAGCTCGCAGCAGTCACCACCTTCTCCGCATGGGTTAATGGTCAATTAATTAAAAAAGCTGTGGTGTTAACCTTTGAAGTTGTGGCAATAACACCCCCCGGAACAGGAGGGTAAAATATGAAAATCAAATTTTATCCCACTTAATCCCTTGGGGGAGGTGGGTTACGTTTTATTCAATGACTGTAGAATAGGATAAAAGATTGGATACAGTGCATCCCATCTTCTAGTTCTACCAAACATGGGATACAGCGGGATGAGACTAATTTTTTGTTCCATCCCATGATTTGTGCGGACTCCCAAATGTAATCTAACAGCATGTTTGGATTGCAGGATGGGATTGGGTT
>BPVZ01000003.1:4687035-4698046 GCA_020521535.1 Rubroshorea leprosula | reverse complement strand
ATTTTAATAATTAAACCAAAACAAGTGTTAGAAAGTTTTTATTTTTTGAATGGCAAAAAACTATAATTTATTAGAGCAGATAAATGCCAAAAAATGTATTAAATTGAATATAAATCAATTATTTTATTTACACAAATGATGTGTATAAAGTTTTGATTTTATTGAGAGTGGACGGTTGGGGCTGAGTTTTGCTATTTATAGTTGGATTGCTCTTAGGCATTTTTTCTCTAATCATGCAGTTGGAATTTTGGGCTCCCGATTTGGAAGCTAGTGGGGCCACTTGTTGAATAATGATTTAGCTACAATCGACCCCCAGTTTCATTTTGGCCTAGGAACTCCTTGCGTCGTTCTTTACTTTTACTCGATGTATTAATTCTTTCAATTCTAAATTTCTAATAATGCAATTAATAAGAAAGAATGAAAATTGACGTCTTTAAATGTAAATGAGAAGAATTAAAAAAACATTTATCATTCAAATTTGTAAAAAATTTTGACAAAATACACATTTTAAACCATATTGTTTCAATAAATTTTTAATAAAAAAAACTAAAACAACTAACTTTTATAACATGAACAAGATTATTTTAATCATTTCCCCTAGTGCATAATGTAATGACCCCCAACATCTTACATTATATTTTTTATGGTATTCTTAGATCATATATTAATGGTACATTTAACTCTTATACAATTAAAGAAGGAAATATTAAAGAGAAAAATAATGGACTAACCTATCACATACACTGAACATACCACGTTATTTACAACATTATTTGGGGCAGCGAAATAATTTCAGTCATAAAGTAATTCAGATGGTTGATATTAATTGTTTTGTGGTAGTCCAATGGACAATTCCGTCACAACCTCCAAGCACTTGTTATTTTGGATGCAATTGCTTATTGCTTTCCTTTGTTGGGTTATTGGTTGCTGCCATGACTTCCAATGACCACACTAATATCCATGTCAAAAGGGTTAGATTTTTCATTCAAAATAGTGTTTTGCAATCTAAATTACACGAAATTGCAAAATATAGGTGATTAGATGAAAGGGATCTTGGTTGTAGGGCAGCTCCCATCATCAAATGACCCAATTTTTGCAATCTAGTGTCAATTTGTACGGTAAAACTATGAGCACTTTCATTTTTAAAGTAAAAAAAAAACTCCAAGATTTGGATATGGAAGGCTCACCTTTTCAAATAACTTCACATTTTCTTCTAACAACATTCTTTCCTGAATTAAAACAAAATATATTATTGAAACAAAATATATTATTGAAACAAAAACTAGTGACATTGTTGAGATGATCAGAGCTAGAAGATTGAGGAAGTAATATATGTTTAATTCAATGGAGATGGTTATTCTTACCTTTGCTTTTAGTTGTTGCATCTGCTCCTTGAATAACTGGGCCTATAATATAGGACATAACATGTTTAGTCTATGTACTTTTATGCAAGTAAACACAATTTTCAAGAATTGTCTAAGAATTGTATGTAGCTAGATGCATGGCACAATGAAAATCTAGTACACTAGAGAAATTTGAATCAATGATTCAAGGAACGTGAAGCCAAAGTCCCTTGTAGGTAGATGGCTCAATGAAGGATCTATTAATTAAAGGGTACATTAGAGACTCCAATCCCACATCATGGAGGAGATCTTACACCACTTAAATGGTTTAAGGGATGTGGGTTGCAGCTCTATCTATGAGTATACATAACCTAAGGAGGAGGCAGTCTGAGGAAATGTGGTCGTATGTCTATAAAGGGTCCAATGACAGTGCAAATACTCTATAAATATGTCAAAAAACTCATTTGATAGTAACTCGAGCTGATTTTCGTTCAAAATAAGAAGTCTTGTAATCATGCTTTGACTCATTAATGGAATTACTTTTAGCCTAAATGCCAATTTAAAGGTTGCAAACCTTTCTTGCCCTGATGTTTTTCAAGCTCTGTTCTAGCTGGCTATCAATCTCTTGAAGTTCCTCAATAGAACATGACCCCAATCCTTGACCCAACAGCTTCCTGTATAACATCAAAATTTCATATTTTAGAAATCCCTTCACCTGAATGAGGTGATGTAACATGACATAAGCATTAAATCAGTAATGAACCTTTTAGAAACTTCCAGGAACTCAATCTTCTTAAATATATCTGCTGTTTCAATCCTCAAGTGCTGCACTTTGAAAATTTTTTGTGGAAACCGTAGGTATTGTTAGCAGCTGTAAGCTAGTAATCTATGATAACCCACAAAGCGAGCTGTTTGATGAGAGCAATGAAGATGCAATGTAGAATATGTATAAAGAAATTCGATCATATGAATCAAAGAATCAAGCCACAAAACCCAGTTAAAACAAAGGCTTAAGTATTGAATAAGGTCATGAACTTTCACCAAATTTGCAATTGAGTCCTAAAGTTTTATTGCACTCAAATAAGGTCTAAAAGTCATTCAAATTCTCAAATAGGATTGCAATTGAACGAAACCATTAAGTCAGTTAAACTAGTCATTAACACCATTAACTCTAATTAGTTAGGTAACCAAAATGGTCCTAGCTTTTATATTTTATCTTTTAATGACCTTAAAACTTTCAGTAATCCAAAAATACTCCTTAAGCTTAATTGTTTCATAGTTGTGCCAATTTATGGGACCCACAATTAAAAATTAATTTTTTAAGGCACTAAAAGTTTAAAAAAAAATTAATTTTTAACTTTAATTTTATGTACCCTATTTAAAAAATTTACATTGTTATTTTTGAAACTATATATGACAAACAAAACATATCAATTAGTTAAATAAAAGAGACACGGATTGATACACACTCTAATTTAACACACTATATAACACAATCATTAAAAAATTATTATTATTTTTTATCTAAAATTAAAGACAAACAAACTTTTAGATCCAACCATGCACACAAGATGCAAGAACCGAATCGGATGTACTTACATTATATTTTTAATGGTTGAATTGGGTGTCAAAAAATATACTGAACCGAGCGTATACTAGTCATTTTCCAATTAAAAAAAGAACAAAGGAAAGAAAAAGGGAGGATGGAGAAAACAAATAGGGCTATTATTGGGATTTCACAAATTCATCATCATTTTTACATAAATAAATATAAAAGATTTAAGTTATTTAATCAAGAAACTAAGAATTAAATTTTTACTTGATGATTAATGGTTAATTAATGTTTAATGCAATCATTTAATAGTTAATTAGTAAATATTTAATATAATTAAAATTAATTTTTAGTTGTTGCCATGTGGGTCCCAAATAATTATCACTTCAACAAAAAAATAAGTTTGAAGAGAATTTTGAGGCTATTGAAAATTTTGGTGTTATTTTGCAAGATAAGACAGAAAAATTAGGGACCATTTTGGATATATAGTTAATTAGAGTTAACAGTATTAATAACTACTTTAACAGATTTAATAGTTTCCGCACAATTGAAACCTTATTATGTATCTTTCCTTTCCAAATAGAATTACATTGTATATAATATCATATACGTTTACATATACATATTCAAGTTGCTCCATTTCATATATAACTCAGATTGTGTAAGGATACCCCACTCAAGCACCAAACCTTACAATTTGCTTTCGTAACTATAATTGTTTCTGTTTTCTATGAAAAAGACTGCCCTTTCCTCGGAAAAAATTCATGGAAAATTAATCCGTACAATGAAAGATGGAGGTCTAACCTGCATGCGTTGTTCCATTTCAGGCTTGTGAGACAGAGTTTCTTTTGTATGCTTATGGTATCGTTCAATGGTCTTCTGCATGCTGAAGCATTTCAGAAAAAGAAAAAAAAAGTGTCATTAATCCATGATAAATTCTATCACCTACAAGCCTCGATCCACCATCTAAGCCTAAAAGATGAGAGCCAAGAAGGAAGATGCATCCAAGTTCACAGAATGGTCACCTCAATCAAGTTATAACTTAGACTACATACCTAAAACACAAGAAAAACAAATTACTAGGATTTAATTTGAATGTAGAAAAGGAAAATTAGGTTTTTTTTTTTTTTTCTTTTAAGTTGTTTTACATAGGAGGCATTGACATATATATATTTGTAGGGCATTGCACTGCCATTGAAAAATTTGACATGCAGCTCCAACATCATCTAGCATCCGATTAAATTAATGATAATCGGTTTGTAAATGACAATTTTGAGTGGGCATTTGAATTTAAATCTTCAATTTTGAGTACATTAATTTCCTTTGTAATAAAAAAGAGTAGAATTGAGAAAAAAGACAAATTGATCTCATAAATCTCAGATCATAAAACTTGAATTCTTAATAATGTATACATGGATTCCCAACTTATATGAAATAAATACATGGATTTCAAAGTGGTTTACATTTCAACTAAAAAATATATTTCTAAATGCTTGTATTTTCAAGACATGAAAATTTGATTTAAATTCCCAAACTGCAACCTAAGATATATATTTGAATTCAAATCTCACTTTAATAGTTGTTTTTTATTGCTAACTAATCAAACTACAAAATATCTATAACTTTATCAGATTTCTGGCTTTTAGGAGCTAATTAATTGCCATAAGAAATAAAAAGTAGTCCATTCATAAGAAGATAAGTCAAAATAGAGTATTATGTAAATAGCACAAGGAAAAGATTTATCAAAAATATGAAAATTAACATGGTATTTCTAAATATGAGGAGATTGAAAATAGTGAAACCAAAGATAGTCCTTTAAAAAAAGATTTTTCTGTTACTACCGATAGTAAATCAATTGGTTCTGTTACTACCGATAGTAAATCAATTGGTCATAAAGAGTGACAAAGGATTTGGTCAGGAATCAATATAGGACAGATGGTGTAATTTTACTATATGAAATTTAGTTTAGGCCAAAAATGGGTCTAAATAAAAAAGAAGTCAATGCACAGATTGCAACTACAAGTTGGTTGTCAAAATTTAACAAGAATATTCTATACTATATAACCTTAGCGAACCTTAAATACATCCCTACAAGAAGTACCATTAGTTAATTAATAACTTGAAATTTTAAGTTGAAAGCATAAAATTAAATCTTGAGATAGACGGGGGAGACTATATGTCTCATATCATGTACACACCCATCTCAATATATAAAAGGAAAAAAGCTTAGATACAAAGAAATTAAAAAAAAATAAAAGAAAAGAAAAGAAAAAAGAGGACTGCATTAGAAAGTTAATTACCAAATATGCACTCAAAAGGAGAAAAAATAATGATTAGATTCACTAGTTTTCAAGGACAACTATTAAACTAGCTTGTCCAAGACATCATCTAAGGGCAATTTTTTTTTTTTTTCTAAATCAGCTAACAAAATGAAATTTATATTAAAGTACTCCAACCATCATGAACACACATTAGAATTCTCCTAACATGCAAAACACTTAAATCCAAATTTAAATCATGTTACTTGATCCTGTACTTGTCTTGCCTTCTTCACAGCTTCCCCGTATTCATTCACTGCTCTAGCTCAATCTCATGGGTTATGGCACCAATCATGAAAAGCAGAAGTGTATCGCTTAGCTTTATTTTTTAGCAAGTAAAAAATTTTATGAATTTTCTTCTACATAAAATGCTTGCAACTTGGATGGTAAACATGTAATTATCAGAGGCAAAATATTTATGTAAGGGACTTTGTCAAGTCTCCAATCATACTAAAGAGTTTCTATATATGGACTGTATTGGAAGATTAATTTTTCTCCCCCACAAATGTATCCAATGATTCCTTTTAACTAATTTTAAACACATATGAATAATATTATTCTTTAATATACCATTCAATTAACAGATTCACCTAACATAACGACATGCTTCACATAGAGTCAACATGTCTAATGCCTAGATTTTTGCCTTTTTTAAGGGTTTTTTTTTTTTTCCAATGGGTGCTTTTTCTAAGTTAATTATACTATTATTGAGTGATTATATCATTCCTATGCCTCTCACTACTGGGTTGAACACAAAATTTGTTCACATATATGAATTAAACACTCAAAATAAAGATTATACACATATGAGTAGGGATTTACTTATACACATGTCTAACACATCACATTTATACAAAATTTTAACCATTTATCTCTCCACTTTCAATGGTTGAGATTTATTCATTTTTTATTATCTTCATTAAAAATAATTATTTTTTATCTAAAAAGTCATTATAAATTTCAACCATTTGAAAGAAAAGATGAATAACCAATATTTTATGTAAGCGTGGTGTATAAGATTTATGTGTAAGTGGATCCATACTCTAAAATTATATAACAAAAAAGAGAAAAACATATATATTTACCAAACACTTGAAAAACAAATGCTTGGCGATGATTATAAAGAATGAATATCTAATAAGCCTAATGTCATGCAACTAAAAAACAAGATAGATTTATATGCCTCAAAAAGGCATATATACATTAACAGATTCCTTCTAACACACACAGGGAACATTCATTTTAATTAGCCATGCACCAATGAATTTCACATACTTACTTCTATAGGACATAAACTACAAGAAATTAATGATTTCATAACTACTTTAGACTGTCTCAAACTTTTATTGTGAAGATTGGAGGGTTTAACATAATTCTTAAAGTACGTGTGATATCATACACTATACATACTATATATATTAAAAGAACAGGACAAAACTAGCGTGACATTTAATTTCTCCTAATTAATATGTAAATTGAAATGGTGGAAGGCTAAAAACTAGAATTACAGTTTCTAGTTCCTAGCAGCAAGGTTTTTGCAAACCCTAACAGACATGTTTGAGAAAGGCAAAGTGCACCCAAATGGATTTGTACCAGCAGCAAAGCATATCACGAGAGCCGTTCTTGACATTTTATCAAAAGAAACGAAATCAAAGACAAATAGGTAAAAGAGAAAATCAATGCAAATGGCAAGATTCCCTAATGGAACTGAGGAAGTACAGATCCACATAATGCGCATATTCTGTAACTTGCAAAATCTGTTAAATGATTAACATATATAGTAAAAGGAAATAATCAATTGAAGAACTTTGTTAGTATAATTAAAAAGAACATACTCGGAGTTCGAGAACTCATAAAGTCTTCCTTTTTGTGAGAAGATGATAACTGCAACTTCGACATCACAGAGAACAGATAGCTCAAAAGCCTTCTTAAGCAGGCCGTTTCGACGCTTCGAGAAGGACACTAGTCTGCTTGCTGCATTCTCGATCCTTTTCATCACAGTTTTTCCCCTCCTCATCTTCTACTTCATCATCAGAGCCACGGTAATCAGTAACCTTACAGGAGAATCAGATTTTGTTTTTTTTTAGAAAAAATGAGACAAAAACTCACCAAAATCGAGCAAAGTCCTCAGATATGTTTCGACCTTTGCAAAGAAAAATATACAAAATTTTTAAGAGATTATAATGGCAACCCAGAGGAAGGGTTTAAAAGCTTAAAGGAAAGAGAAAGACAAGGAAAACCCAGAAAAAAAAAAAAAAAAAAAAAAAAAAAAAGGCTAATTTTCTAGGAAAGCAAACAAGTTTCTGCCTCTGTGCAAAGAAAACAAATTTTGAGGGGATCAACAATAGCAGTCCACAGTCCCATGGAAAAGTTTCATCTTTCAAGGGGCAAAGGAAGGAGGAAAACCCAAAAAGAAAATCACTGGAAAAGGCCAAAATTTTCTAGGAAACCAAACAGCAACCACACTACAAAATTCTTGGGAACAAAGGGATGAATCAAAGAAGAGAGAAGTTCAGAAATCCTAGAAAGATTCACAGAGCAGAAACGCAAAGGATGCGTTGATTTGATATAGCCCTTTCGTTGTATTCAAACCACAAAAAAACAAAAAATAAAAAAATATCCTTACCTAATTAAAAGCTTTTTAATTCACACTGTTAACTTGTTTTGGTAAATATTGAGAAGAGCAATACTAGGGGCACTCGCTTTTCGCACTCTCCGGTCAACACTTCCCCTTTCATTGGGCCACGTAAGCTTCTTTAAAGCTTTCAGCGCCACTTCTCGGGAACCAAAATAACGTGGCCCAATAAAAGAGAAAGTGTTGACCGGAGAGTGCGAAAAGCGAGTGTCGGTAGCATTGCTCATATTGAGAAAAGGAAAAGAAGGTGCCAGAAGTAATGAGTAAAGAAAATAGACAGTAAAGGCCAAAAAAGGGGGTAAATAAGGAAAAAATCGTATTACATGTCAACTTAATCGTACAACGGGCCAATGGTTTATTAAGAACGCATCATGTTAGATCGACCAATGGGGGGCGTTGACCCTGTCAGACGCTCGCCTTGAATGAATGAATGAATGGAGTGGATAAAACCATTAGCTTGAGAAGAAGATTGTTTGCTCTTGTTTTTAAGCAAAAATTTGAGAAGAAAACATTTTTCTTCGTCGCGCCACCCAAAAAAAAAAAAGGAAAAGAAAAATGATGTAGGCGTTATTAACTAATAAGAGTTTATTGATATCAGTATTTATTACACTAAAAATTTTAATTGAAAATCAATAATTGAGTTTTAAATACTTATAATATTGACTATTTTTTTTTTTTTGACCAGGTAGATGGTTAGGGAGTTAGTAGAGTTAATTTGTTAGCAGTTGAAATTTTTTCAGGAAAGTGAACGTTCCACCCTTTACTTGAGGCGCGCGACCATTAGATCGCAAGTTGGTGGAGTTCACGGCAGTGGCAGAGTTCGAAACTCTGACCTCCGCCTCACCCAAACCCTAAAACTTGGGACCAACCAATTGGGCCACAGGCCCGGTTGGTTATAATATTGACTAATTAATTCCTAATAAATAAAAAATTATAAGGATTAATAAGAAAATTTTGTATATATGATAAGTGATATAAGGAGCTTACATAAAGTTTTATATAGTAAGAACTCTACAATAACTACTTGAAGGAATGAAACTTTCTAAACTTAATAATTTAGATTTTGCAATGCGTTACGACCATACTACAAAATAAAAACTTATAAAACATCCTTCTGTGTGCAAAGTTGTAAAAGTCTGGGCAATCCCACCACCCAACGTTCATCAACTCCCAGTCGCCACGAATCGAGATTGCGTGTTTTGAATTTTTGAAATTTTTTATTTCAAAATTGTCAACAATTTCAAAAAGAAAAAAAAAGAAAAAAAATGCAAAAAATTGAAAATTTAAAGACTTCACTATACATTTTACCGAACTACCGAACTTAGAGGATTGAATTCCCAAGATAAGAGGAGTCAAAACACATTGTTTCATTTTAACTAATGTGGCCTTTCTGCTTGGCACTGGGTTGGTTATACTTGGCGAGTCACCTTTACAGTTGTGATGCGTGAAAATAGGTCCCATTACCGTTCTGACTACAACTCAAGTGGATAAGCTCATCGAGATCATTTGAGGAAGTTTCCGATCACTATTCTTATATTATTGCATTAGAGCAGTGCTAGGGGCGCTCGCCTCCTGCACTCTCAGGCCAACACTCCCTCTTTCATTGGGCCACGTAAGGTTGTTTAAGCTCTGGAGTGTAACCTCTCGGCGAACTAAAATAACGTGGCCCAATGAAAGGAGGAGTGTTGGCCGGAGAGTGCGGAAGGCGAGTGCCCCTAGCACTGCTCATTGCACTATTATATTGTCAACCTAAGAAAATGTAATCGGTCTTGACTAACTATTGTCTAACTAGGCAAAAAACTGGGCAAAGTAGTGTGGTACCTCACTGCCTTTCACCTAATTATGATTAGTCAACCAACTAATCACACATTGTACAACACTATTACAAAATATTCTTACTTGATTATGTTCACATTAGTATAATTATATTCACGTTATAATTGATTGATATGATTATATTAATTGATTTTATATTACAAAATATTTTCTTATACAGACCTATGAATAAGTGTTTTTATATTCAAATGAATCAAGAAAAAAGTATCATTTTTTTTCATATTTTTCTCTCCTACGTTATTTTCTCTCAAACAATATGTATATTAATAAGTAACAACTTTTTTACTTTTTGTTAATAGCACTCTTTTCCATTTAGTTTTTTTTTTTTTTGGTGGAAATGGGAATTTCATTGAAGCAAATTAAGTTTTACAAAAAGTGGTCCAATACACAATACAACCATTTCTATCATGAGAGTAACTAGAGGAACAAAAACACGGAATAGAATCAAAAGTGACAAAAAGGGCTTCCATGAGAGCTCCATGCTTGGCAAGTGTATCAGCCACACCATTTGCTTCATGATATGTGTGCTTGATCAGCACCTGTTCAAACTGTTGGGTCAACAATCTGCAAGATGCAATCAAAGTCCTATGATTTAAGCATTTCATAGAGCAATCTGCTAGAGCATTGACTACAAAAGTAGAATCAGTTTCCACTTCAAGCAGTTTAATCTTTAATTTCGCAGCTAATTCCAAGCCGATTTTAATGCCCCAAAGCTCAGCATCATTATTTGTTCCATATCCAAGATTCTGTGCAAAACCCATGACCTAAGTACCCTCATGATTTCTAATTACTCCACCAACACCAGTGCAGGTTTGGGTGAAGTTAGAAGATCCATCAGTGTTCAGTTTAAACCACCCCTCCCTTGGAGGAAGCCATCTGATAGGAAGGTAGGTGCAGGAAGTAATTCTCCTAAGATGGGGATTAGAGGAGCAGAATTCTGCAATAAGGCTTATACTCTTTTCCATTTAGTTATAACTATAAGAATTGATATTTAATTATGTATGTTGCTAGCTGTTTGGTTAAGTTAATGCACATGAATTAAAATTTTAACTTAAGAGTCAAGATTAGGATTCAAACCTCTTACATACAAAAAAAATATCACCTTTATAGATCTATCAAATTATAGTTAGTATGTTATAAAACTCATGATCATTACATTAATGATCTTCTCTTTTAACAATAAGTTCACCTAAAAATTAAAATAAAATACTCCTCTATCCAACCTAAGTTAGCCCCTTTTTTTTCAAAATAACAATGTAACAATTAATTAATAAAAATTTTATATTCATCCCTAATTAATCAACACAAAATTGAGCATTCATATTAT
>BPVZ01000003.1:4666452-4686935 GCA_020521535.1 Rubroshorea leprosula | reverse complement strand
TTTTAAATTAAAAGTTAAGTAAAATTTAACGGAGACAATATTTAAATTGAGATTTCTGTGTTTCGGCTTAGGAATATTTCATTTTGGTAAGGTTGCTGACGAAATTTATTCACCAAAAACAGGAAGCTGCTGAGGAAATTTGACTGGTGGATAAAAAATTCAGAAAAATAAGATTTTAAAAGTGGGTTTCTCAATATGACTTTAAAATTTTGCGTATATTGGAAGCAGCGGGCTGGGGCTGGGTTTTGCTATTTATAGGTGGATTGGTCTTAGGTTTCTTTGTCTTACCAATCGCCATGCAATTTTCGTTTTGGGCTCTCAATTTGGAGGCTGGTGGTGACAGGGCCACTTGTTGAATGCTTTTGTTGGGATCAACAACCTCGTTTAATTTCTTTTCTTCTTTTGGTAAAATCTAGATCTAGTAACTTATCCCATCTTTCTTTTTACTAGACGAATTTATTTTTCAATTTTAATCATGTATTTAACAAGCGAGAAAATCAAAATTAATATTTTTATTTACGGTAATAAATAGCAAAAGAGTAGAATTAACAAATACAGTATTAAAGAAAAAAATTATCACTCAAGTTTTAAAAAGAGTTAAGAGAAAATATACTTCGAAAATTATGTCATTTTAATAAATTTTGAATACAAAAATTAATAATAATAATTTATTTTTTAAAACAATAAAGATATAATTACAATGCCATATTAGATTATAAATTCACAAGCATAATATATCAATAAATAAGTAAATGTATATAATATTATAAATAAACTCTTATATTAAAAAGTAATTATATAATAATACATTATAATTATAAACTTATAATATCATATAATATTGTAATTATATTATTTTCATTTTTAGAATAGCGGGAAAATCTATTTTATCTTTAGATTTCATCTTTTCCAAGACCGTGCAGTGTCATGATCTCCAGCATCTTAAACTCTATTTTTTAATGGTATTCTTGCACTATATTATAGTTACATTTAGATCATATACAAGTACAGAAAATACATTCAAGAGAAAAATAGTGGATTATCTAGCCGCATATACCGATCATGTAACATTATACGAGTTAGCACAATATATAATTTCAGCCATAACTAATGTACATGGTTGATAATAATGGTTTTGTGATAGTCCAATAACAATTCCATCACAACTTTCTAGCATTGGTTATTTTAGGTGTAATCACTTACTGCTTCCCTTTGTTGGATTAGTGCTTGTTGCCATGGCTTCCCACCATTAAGCTAATATAAATAACGAAAGAGGGTTAGATAATTTATTATTTCAAATAGTATTCTACAATCTAAATTATAACAAATTACAAAATATGGGCCATTAAATGAGAGGAAGCATGATTGCTGGGCAGCCCCCATCATCCAACTGCCAAGTTTTTATAATCTAGTATCAATGTGAATTGCAAAACAACAAGCTTTTTTTTTTTTAAGTAAAAAAAAAAAAAAGAACACCAACATTTGGAAATTAATGAAAGGCTCACCTTTTGGCATAACTTTACGTTTTTTGTAACAACATTCTCTCCTAAATTAACACACAAAAAAATGTATTATTGAGACAAAAAAGAGCTACATTGTTGAAAAGCTTAGAGCTAGAAGAGGAAGTAATATATGTTTAATTCAAGAACACTGATTAGTATATATTTTGGTTCAATGTATTGTACAATACATTTTTTAAAAAATCATTGTTTTTTAGTATGCAACTAAAAGAAGATAAATTTAAAGATATAATCATACATACACGAAACAATAACCAACTAAATCGAGTTATATTATATTTTAATAGTTGAACCAAATAAGTGTTAGAAAATGTGCTGAACTAAATATGTACTAATCATTTTCTTTAATTCAATGAACGGGATTATTCTCACCTTTGTTTTTAGTTATTGTATCTACTCCTTATATAGTTGGGCCTATAATATAAGACAACATATTTAGTCTACATACTTCAATTTGCATGCAAACACAATTATCAAGAAGGTTAAATCCCAAATTGGTCCATCAACTATTCTATGGATCTTTAATTTGGTCCCTAAATTAAATAAATCTCTACATTAGTCCCTAAAGTTTGAAAACTAATGCTGATTTAGATAATTAAATAGAAAAAATAAACAAAAACAAAAAGATTTAAATCACAATTAATGTTTATAATTAGAGAAAAAATCCACTTACATACAAACTTTACACATCACACTTACATAATCTTAACTATTTATTTATCTACTTTTAATTATTGAAATTTATCACTTTTTTAAATGAAAAAATAATTTTCTTTAATAGATATGTATGAATCTTAACTATTGAAAGTGAAAAAATAAATAATTGAGATTTTATGTAAATGTAATGTGTAAAATTTACATGTAAATAAATTCCTACTCTTACAATTAATGTAATTAAATTTATTACTTACAAAAATATTAACTTTAATTAAACCAAAATCAAAAAGGTTAAGAAAAAAATCTTTGGAGTTCTGTTCATGATCTTTGAAGGGCACAAGTGAATCTCTTACTCTTAAACCCATTTATGGCATCATAGACAAAGAAATTGAGATTGAAATCGAAATATCTATATCTAAATCAAATTTGAATTCTTCAAAACTTCTTATCAAAATCAAATTTAATCAACAAAGTTCAATTCATATTCTCAAATCCGACTCAAGAGACCCAGATTTGGTAGATTCAACATACTCAACAAAATTGGACATTTAACAAAGACAAATGAGGTCAAGAGGGGGAGTGGGGGTGGTGACTGGACTCCGATGGGGCTAGATGAGGTAGCTGGACATTTAACAAAGATACTTGGACGACGCCATAGAGGACGGAGTGACGAGACAAGTAGTGGTTTTGGAGGGCGGTGGCTGAGCAGCAAGGGACTTACGTTAGCGGACGGCAAGATTGAGGATCTGTTGGACCTAGTAGACATTTTTGGTAGGAACAGAAAGTCAAAGTCAAAGTCAATAAGAGATGTCTATACTCTGGTAAGGAAGTGGAGAGGTTCTTACGGGTTAAGATAGAGAAGGCGCTGACAAGAGGTCGGCGGGGATGGCAGTGGCGCTGTCGCCCTTTTAGAGTGACGTTTTTGCCTTTTTGGGTCCAACAGGGGACCAACGGGGGTATTCTCTCCTTAAAAAAAGGCAGTGGCTAAAAAGGAGATTTGGGTTTGGGTTTAGGGAAAGTGGGAGATCTGGAGAATGATTTACGTTGCAAATATGGAGAACGATGAAAGAGAGGGATCGAGGGGTGAACCGTGAAGGTGAAGAAGAAAGGATATTTTAGTCTTTTGGGTTTTTAGGGCTATTACTCTTTTAAGTAGTTTTTAATTTTTAAATTGATTTTTCTATTAAATTTAAATCGGCATTACTTTTTTTCCACCTCATCAATTTAACATGGTGGAATTTTCATGTGATTAATTTAAAGAAGAAATATGGCTCCTACTTTAATTAACATGCCACCTCATTAAAAATTTAATGGAATGGACCAAAAAAAAGTTAAAATTTCAAATTTCAGAGTGTAAAACAAGGGGTTTATTTTGTTTAGGGATCAAAACAAGAGTCTATGTAATTGTTGAGGTACTAAATTTAAGGTTTAACCTACCAATTATCAAGAATTGTCTAAAAATTATATGTAGTTTAGATGCATGGCACAATGAAGAATCTACTCTGGAGAAATTTGGATTAAAGACACAAGGAACGTCAAGTCAAAGTCCCTTGCATGTAGGTAGATTAGATGACAATGAAGAATCTATTACAGGGTACATTAGAGACTCCTATCCCATATCATGGAGTAGATCTTGGGCCTCTTTAATGGTTGGATTGTGGGTTGCAGCTCTATCCATGAATATAACCTAAGTAGGAGACGAGTCAGAGGAAGTGTGGTTGTTGTATGTCTATAAGGTTCGATGACAATGCAAATACTCTATAAATATCTCAAAAATTAGGCTTATTTGATTGTAACTCAAAACCTAATTTTCCTGCAAAATCAGAAGTCTTGCAACCATGCATTGATTCTTTTACGCAACTACTTTTAGCCTAAATGCAAATCTAAAGGTTGGAAACCTTTCTTCTCATAATGTTTGTCAAGCTTTGCCTAGCTGGCTACCAATCTTTTGAAGTTCCTCAACAGAACGCGAGCCCATTCCTTGACCCGACAGCTTCCTGTCTGACATCAAAATTTCAAACTTTAGAAATCCTTGCACCTGGATGATCAGGGAAAGTAACATGACATAAGCATTAAATCAATATTGAACCTTTTAGAAACTTCCACGTATTCAATCTCCTTAATCAAGATTGCTGTGTCAATACTCAAGTGCAGCACTTCGAAATTTTTTTGAGGAAACCGTAAGTGTTATTAAGCAGCAGTAGGCTAGTAATTTATTATAACTCATGAAGCGAGCTATTTCTTGAGAGGAATGAAGATGTAATTTAGATTATATATAGAGAAATCCAATCATACGTACCAAAGAATCAAGCCAAAAAACCTAGTTTAAACAAAAAATTGCATGGATTTGATTAATACTTGGAATGATTTGCTGAAATTGATAGAGTATTATAACTTCGTTTTCGACTGCCCCCTTGGCAACATATTTATAGGAGAGTAGAACAAGCACTCGTCTGAACTTTGTAACTCTTCATTTCCTAAATCATGGATTTAGAGTCCAAAACCATGATATAAACAACAGAAGGAGCAGATTGGCAACCAAATTAATTTCATTTTAGGCAACTGTGAATAAAGTACTATCTTTTTTTTTTTTCTAAATAAAATTGGAAAATTATTGATACACACTCGGTTTAATACAATTTCTAATACTTATTCAGTTCAGTTATTAAAATATAGCACATTTCAGGACAATTTAGCTAATTCTTGCATCATATATGCATAGATATATTTTTAAGTTTATTTGCCTTTAGTTTCATACCAAAAAACAATGATTTTTTAATGAGTATATTGTGTAGTGTGTATCAATCCAATAGAATTATATTATATATAATATCATCTATGCTTACATCTACGGCCAAATAAATAAATTTTGAATTGCCCTTTTCTCGGAAAAAAATTCCAGAAAATTAATCTGTACAATGAAAAATGGATGTCTAACCTGCTTGTGTTGTTCCATTTCAGACTTGTGAGTCGGAATTTCTGTTGTATACATTTAGTACCATTCAATGGTCTTCTGCATGCTGAAGCATTTCACCAAAAAAAAAAAAAAAAGAGCGAAAAAAAAAGGAAAAAGAAAATGAAAGGTCATTAATCCATGTTACCACTTTCTTAGGAATAAATAAATAAAACTGAAACGAAAATAATTAGAATACCATCTAAGTTAATAGATCTACCAACACACTTAATAAAAAATTATTATTTCTAAATTTAAATTATGGGTCTACATAGAAAGAAGCAACTGCACATGTTGCAACTAGAAGTTGGTTGTCAAAATTTAGCATGAATATTCTATACTTTATAGCATTTGAGAACCCTAAATGTATCCCTAAAAGATATCCCAATAGTTAATCAAGAGCTTGAGATTTTAGGTTGCAAGTCTAAAATTTAAATTTTCAGGTAAAGGGGAAAGACTATATATCATATTGTATATATACCCCACTATCTAAAATTAAAAATATAAAAATAAATATATATATATATATATGTATAAATAAACAATGCTTTGCATTTCAAAAAAAAAAAAAACATAAACAATAGGGCTCTTGAAAACATGGAGAAAGAGGCTGCATCAGAAAGTTAATTATCGAAGACACATATAAAAAGAACAGAGATGATGTTTAGATTCAATAGTTTTTTAGGACAAGTAAACTCATCCAGGACTTGACACGAGCATTTATTTTTTATTGATTAGCCAACAAAATTAAAGTTATATTAAATAGGAGTGTGCGAGGGGTATTCCACCTTCCATCCATCATGAACATGCCTTAGAGTTTTCCCAACATGCAAAACAAATAAATCCAAGCTAAATCATGTTACTTGATCCTGTACTTGTCTTGCTTCTTTCACACCTTCCTTGCATAGTTGCATCCATTCACCGCTCTAGTACAATCCCAGGGATTATGGCACCAAACATGAAAAGTAGAAGTGCGTCCCTTACCTTTATTTTTGAACAAGTATAAAAATTTCATAAATTTTCTTCTACATACATTCCAGCTGCCTTTTAAGGCCATTTTTTTCTACATAAAATGCTTGCAACTTGGATGTTAAACACGTAATTATGAGAGACAAAATTTTTGTAAGGGGCTTCTAATTTAGTCTCCAATCATACCAAATAGTTCATAGATTTAGAGTGCATAGGAAGATGATTAATTTGTTTTAACCTACAAATATATCCAATGATTCCTTTTAACTAATTCTAAACGCATGTGGGTAATATCATTCTTCAATTTACCACCCAATTAATAGATGCACCTCAAATAATGATATGTGTTCTAAAGAGAGTCAAAATGTCTAATACCTTAGATTTCTACTTTCTCTAAGTAAAATTTTCTCGTTCCTATGTATAGTTTATTAAGTGATTATATCATTCCTGTGCTTCTCACCGTTGGCCTAAATGCATAATTTGATAACATATATGAATTAAACACCCAAAATAAAGATCAAATAAATAGAGTTATGATCCATTTACGTATAACTCTTAAACACATTAATTACACAAAATTTTGATCATTCAACCCTCCACTATGAATAATTAAAATTTATCACAACTTTTTAAACAAAAATGACAATTATATTTAGAAAAATAAGTGATAAAAAGCAGATAAATTTCAACCATTTATAATAGAAGGATGAATGGTTTGTATATAAAGAGTTGTATTTAAGTGGATCATACCTAAATATATAATGAAAAAGAGAAAAATATAAATATTTACTCAACACTTGAAAAGCAAACGCTTAGGGATGACTAATTGACCATAAAGAATGATAATATAATAAGCCTAAGAGCATACATCTAATAAAATAAGGTAGATTTCTATGCCTCACTAAAGCATAGATTCACAAATTCCTTGTAACACAGGCAACATCTGTTTTAATTAGCCATGCTCCAATGAATTTCATATACTCACTTCTATAGCATATGCTACAAGATATTAATGATTTCATAACTACTTTAGGTAGTCTCAAACTTTTATGGTGAAGATTGAAGGTTTTAACACAATTCCTAAAGCACATGTGATAATCAAACGTCATCTATATATACTAGTGTGAGATTCAATATCTAATAATTAATATGTAAATTGAAATGGTGGTAGGTTAAAAACTAGAATTACAGTTTCTAGTTCCTAGCAGCAAAGCTTTTGCAAACCCTAACAGACACGTTTGAGAAAGGCAAAATGCACCCAAATGGATTTGTTCCAGCAGCAAAGCATATCATGAGAGTCATTCTGGATATTTCATCAAAAGAAATGAACTCAGAGACAAATAGGAAGAAAAAATCAATGCAAATAGTAAGATTTCCTAATGGAATTGAGGAAGTACAGATCCACATAATAAGCATATTTGTAAATTTATGGAAGAAGCCTTGTAGTACAAAAAGGATTTTGAAAACACAAGGGGTTAAATAAGATTGTCTCAAAATAGAAAAGAGGAACAAAAACCAAACTCGCAAAATCAACATGTATAGTAAAAAGAAATAATCAGTTTAAGAACTCTGTTAGAATAATTAAAAAGAACATACTCGGAGCTTGAGAACTCATAAATTCTTCCTTTTTGAGAGAAAATGATAAGTGGAACATCTACATCACAGAGAACAGATAGCTCAGAAGCCTTCTTAAGCAGCCCGTTTTGGACGCTTGGAGAAGGTCACTTGTCTGTTTGCTGCATTCTTGATCCTTTTCCTCACAAATTTTCCTCTCACCATTTTCTACTTCATCATCAGAGCCACGTCAATTAGTATTCTAACGGGAGATCCTTTTTTCTTTTTGGAAAAAATGACACAAATACTTACCAAAATTGGACAAAGTCCCCAGATATATATTTAGTAGCTACGTAGTGTGTAGTTATTACTAAAGTTTCAACCTTCGCAAAGAAAAATTACAAATTTTGAAGAGATCAATAGTGGCAACCCTGAGGAAGGGTTTTAAAGGTCAAAGGAAAGGGAAAAAGAAGTAAAACCCAGAAAGAAAATAGCCTAAATTTTGTAGGAAAGCAAACAAGTATCAGCCTTCGTGCAAACAAAACAAAATTTAAAGAGATCAATAATAGCAGCCCTTGTTCCCATAGAAAGGTTTCATCTTTCGAGGTGCAAAGGAAGGAGGAAAAACAAAAAGAAAATCACTGGGAAAAGCCAAAATTTTCTAGGAAACCAAACAACAACAACCCTGAAAACTCCTTGGGAGCGAAGGAAGGAATCAAAGAAGGGAGAAGTTCAGAAACGCTACAAAGATGAGCAGAAACGCAGAGGATCTATTGGTTTTTGATACAGCACTTTCCTCATATTCAGACACAAAAGCCCACATTTTCTTTCTATCCACTTTTGTCCTTCCCCTGAAAATGACAAAAAAATCCATAGCTAATTAAATTGCTTTTTAACTCATCTTCGCACCTTGTTTTGGTAATACTGAGAAAAGAAAAATGAAAAGCAGAGCAGAAAAATACCAACGAATAAATAAAAGAAAATGATCTGTATATCGGTTCAACATTTTTTTTTTTGACATATTTTTAGTTTAATTATTAAAAATATAATATAAATATAATTAATTTAATTAATTTTTATATTTTATGTGTATAATTATATTTTTAAATTTATTTAATTTTAAATTTAAATTAAAAATAATAATTTTTTAATAAATATATTGTATATTATATTGAATCTAAATGTGTACTAATTATTATTCATAAAAAAAAATAAATAGTAAACACAAAAAAAAAAAGGGGAAGCAATAAAAAAATAGTAGTATTAGCACATGTCAACATCTTCGTGTGCTCAACGGGCCAATGATGTCTTGAGTCTTGGCAACGCATCACGTTAGATACCAAGGAGGTGGCGCTGCCCGCGTTGAATGGATTGGCTAAAAGAATTAGCTTGTGAAGAAAATTGTTCGCTCTTGTTTTTGTTTTTAAGTAAAAAAGTTTTCTTCTTCGTTTCAAGAGAAAAAAGAGAAGAAAAATGATGCAAGAATTTTTCATCAATATGAGTTTGGCTAAATCACCACTCATACTTTTTCTCTCTATTAGGGTGTTAGGGTGGCTATAAGGGGTTTTTCTTAGAGGATTGTTTGTGTTTTTGTGGCCATTTCTTTTTTGCATTGTTTTCTCTCTTTTCATTGGAAATAACTATCGTGGTTGAAAGAGAGGTTGAGGAAACTGTGAGTTTTGATCCTTGATAGGTTGAGAAAATGAAGGAAGCGGCAAAGGAGACCCAGGCAACATTGGTTGGCGAGCGATGGTGGTTGAATGGGGTAGAGTGCTCAGTTGGAGTGTGTAAAAAGATGAGACAAGGGTTTGAAGTTGGCTTGTGTGGGATAGAGGGGTGGTAAGGGCAATGTGGACTAGATAGGATTAGTAGTAAGGGAGAGAGGTGAGTACTAGACTGATTGAGGTGGAAGGGCAATGAACATGGGCAAATCTGGCGGTGCTAGGCATGGAAGCTAGAGGTAAATGGCCCAGTGGTTTATAGTGGCGACATTAAGGATTATTGCAACAAATTTTGGTTGGCTTGGAGGGAAAGTGGTGGCTAGCGAATGTTCTAGTCTTTCAGATAGTGAGGAAGTTGGGACATTAGTTGTTGGTGAAAGGACTTGGTTCAAATTTATTGGAATTTGATTGGCTTTTTTTTCTTTTGAAAAGCCAAGAAAGATCTTTTATTAAAGAGTACCAGGAGTACTTTAACCCATAAATATTGTAACTATCACTATTGTTTCCTACTCATATTCTACCCTTCCATGGTCATTAATTTTGAAACTTTACAATTCGACACTTGCTAGGATTATTGCATCAATCCAAGTCAGAATATGACCGGCCTTCAATTTTACTCTTGATCCAGCAATATGAACTGCACTGCACCATCTGGAACACCTCATTAGTGGGCACCTGCTTTGCCTAAAAAAATCTTTCAGTTTCAAGCTAACCATAGAGACCATATTGGAGTGTACCACACCACCTGCCACTACTTTTGATTTCTACCCACCCAGCCATGTTGGAAGAGAGCCTGCTTGCAAGTTTTTAGCATGACATGCGTGATTTCCCACCATGCAAAATTTTTGTTCCATATTTTTGCTGAGAAGTCACACCATAATAGCAAGTGGTTCTCATTTTTTGTTGTTGCTTCACAAAAGGTGCACATTGCATCTGACTTTTCCTTAATGATAGCCCTTTTTAGTAAGTTTTCCTTGCAAAGTGTATGTCTAAGCACTGATAACCAATTAAAAGCACAGGTTTTCATCAAGATTATCAAGTTCTAGCATCTCTTAAGATCTCTGCCTTCATCTCCACCTTCTGTTACTATTAGTATTTTGTATGTTGATTTTACTGTGTAGTTGGCATCTTTCTCAAATCTCCACCACCATCTATCTTCAACATCTCGTCGAAGTTGCACCTTATGTATTATATCACGAAGTTGTGTTTCTTGTTCCTACTCCCATGCTAATAGCCTTGTCCTCCATCTTAGCCTCCATCTCCATGTTTCATCAATCCATTCTCCCATTTGTTGCATGGTACCTTGAGTATCTATGGAAAGAGAAAATAACCTAAAAAACAGTCCATTTAAGCTACAAGACCCTGTCCACACATCCCTCCATAATGAGACCTTTGCACCCTCACCTATTACTATCTTGAAACCAAACTTAACCCAATCCCATTTCCCCTCAATCAACTCATTGATTTTGCAAATGTCTTTCCACCAGCTAGATCCCTTATTGGTTGAAGTAGAAATCTTTTGGAATTGATAGAATCCTAAATCAAGAGTAGCTTACTTTGAATGAAAATTGGATCCCATTTCCTATTACAACAACTAATATTACAAAATCCAAATCAGATTAATGGAGCCACGTTACGTCCACAATGATGCCTAAGTGCCATGTATTGCATTAGCTAATAGATTTTAATGCCCATGTGACCAACATGTGATATGCTGTTACATTTTTCGATTATTTACAAGTTATAAATTATAGAATGTATTGATCGGAACGAAAATTAGTTTAAGATGTTGACTATAGAAAGAAAAAAAATTTAAAGGGCAAATAAGGGATTTGGCTATTTTAAAATTTTTCGTTTTTCGGAAGTGGTAACTTGGGGCTGGGCTTTGCTATTTATAGGAATAGGTGGATTGGTCTTAGGTGTCCATCTCTCATCATACAGTTGGGCTCCAAATTTGCAGGCCGCTGGGAACAGCCTCTAGCTTCTTTTCTTCTGTTGGTAAAGTCTTGATCTAGGAATCCTCACAAATATTCGTTTTATTAGACCTAAAAATTTTTTAAATTTTTATCACGAATTGATGAGAGTAAGAAAATAAAAATTGATGTTTTTATTTAAGACAATAAACTGTAAAAGTAAAATTTAAAACATTAAAGAAAGATGGTTTATTAATAGAATTTCTAAAAAATTTAAAAATATATATTATAAAATTAAATCAATTCAAAAAATTTAAAATAAAAATATTAAAATAACTTATTTTTAAAATATAATCAAAATTATTTGAATTTTTTCCCATAATAGATAATATCATGATACGCAGCATCTTCACAATATTTTTTATGATATTTTACACTATAATTACATTTAGATCATATACAATTTAACAAGAAAATATTGAAGAGAAAACTAGTGGACTAACCAACCAAATACACCAATTATATAGCATTATTTGACGTCACACAATTATTTTAGCAGTAAAGTAATTCAAACTATTGACATTAATGGTTTTGTGGCAATCCGATAAACAATTCCGTCACAACCTTCAAGCATTGGCCATTTTGGGTGCAGTTGTTTCCCACTTTCCTTTGTTGGGTTTATGGTTGTTGCGCTGATTTCCCACCACCACACTAATCCAAGTCAAAAGAGGGTTACTTAATTTATTTCATTTAAAATAGTGTTTTGTAGTCTGAAATAATTTTGATTACAATATATGAGTGATTGGATAAGGGGTATTGACCGTAAAGTGGCACCCATCATCCAACACCCAATTTTTGCATTCTAGTGTCAATTCGGACTACAAAATTATAGGCAATTTTGTAAGTAAAAAAATAAATAAATAAACTTCAAGATACAAAAATGAAAAGCTCACCTTTCCATATAATTTCACATTTTCTTCTAACAACATTCTCTCCTGAATTAAGACTAAAATTGTATTATTGGGATAGAATCAGGTGGCATTTTTTAGAAGCTAAGAGCTAGAAAATTGAGGAAGTAATATATGTTTAATTCAATAAAGGGGGCTATTCTCACCTTCGCTTTTAGTCGATGTATCTGCTCCTTATATAACTCGGCCTAGCATATAGGGCATAACATGTTTAGCCTACATACCTTTATGCAAGCAAACACAATTTTGAAGAATTGTCTAGAAATTGTATGTAGGTAGATGCATGACACAATGAAGAATCTAGTACACTAGAGAAATTTGGATCAATTATACAAGGAATGTCAAGCCAAAGTTCCTTGCATATTAGTAGATGGATGGCACAATGAAGAATCTATTACAAGGAATATTAGAAACTCCAATCCCACATGATGGAGGACATCTTGAACCACTTAAATGGTTAAAGGAATGTGGGTTGCAGCTCTATTTATGAGTATATAGTAACCTAAGGGGGAGGCGATCGAGTCTGAGGAAATTTGGCTGTTGTAAGTCTATAAAGGGTCCATTGACGATGCAAATACTCTATAAACATGCTAAAAAGCTCATTTGATGGTAACTCAAATGCTAATTTTCCTTCAAAAGCAGAAGACTTGTAATCATATATTGATTCATTAACGTAACTACTTTTAGCCTAAATGCAGAAAGAAAGGTTGCAAACCTTTCTTGCCCTGATGTTTTTCAAGCTTTGTTCTATCAGGCTACCAATCTCTTCGAGTTCTTCAACAGAACAAGAGCCCAATCCTTGACCCAAAAGCTTCCTGTATAGCATCAAAATTTCGAACTTTAAATATCCTTTCACCAGGATGAGGTGAGGTAACACGACAGAAGCATTAAATCAATATTGGACCTTTTAAAAACTTCCAGGCACTCGATCTTCTTAAACATGTTTGCTGTTTCAATCCTCAAGTGCTGCACTTCGAAATTTTTTTAGGAAACCATGAGTATTATTAGCAGCAGAGTAATTTATTATAACTCATGAAGCCAGTTGTTTGATGAGAGCAATGAAGATGTAATGTAGATTATATATAGAGAAATCCAATCATAAGTATCAACGAATCAAACCACAAAACCTAGTTAAAACAAAAGATTGCATGGATTTGATTCACACTTGGAATGATTTACAGAAATTGATGAAGTGTTATAACCATGTTCTGGACTGCCCCCATGGTAACTTGCTTATAGGAGACTAGAATAAGCATTGTCCGAGCTTTAAACTCTTTCCTCCCTAAATCATGGATATAGTGATAGGAGCAGATTGGCAACCAAGATAAGGTTTATTCTAATCAACTGCAAATTAAGTACGTATCTTTCCTTCCAAATAGAGTTATATTATACATAATAACATCTATGCTTATGCTCCTAAAAGGATGGCTTAACTGGTTAAGAACATGAGATTTCAAATTAGAGATCTCAAGTTTGAATTTTGAGTTGAATGGGAAGGCATTTGGAAAAAAAGAAAAGGCTATCCCCTGTATAATCCATAATCAAATGTATAAAAAAAATAAATAAATAAATAAAAAGCATCTATACTTACATCTTAATGTTCACGCTGCTCCTTCATATAACTTGGATTGTGTAAGAATCCCCACTCAAACATCAAACCTTACAATTTGTTTTCTTAACTATAATTGTTTCTGTTCACTATGAAAGACAGATAAATTTTGAACTGGCCCTTTTCTGAGAAATAAAAAAGATGGAGGTCTAACCTGCATGTGTTGCTCCATTTCAGCCTTGAGAGTTGGAATTTCTCTTGAACACATATAATATCGTTCAATGGTCTTCTGCATGCTGAAGCGTTTCACCGAGAAAAAACGAAAAAGGTGATCAATCCATGTTAGCGGATATATCCCATCAGCGGATGGCAAGCAATTTCATTAATTAACAAGTGTGTAACACTCAAAACTACAGAAGTTCCAGCCCATCCCTAGTTATTGAGGAGCAGAATCACAACATTACATACTTTTATTAGATGAATTGAAAATATCCTTACTAAGCGTACAATGGGTACTCCACCTTTAAACTTACAACCACAAGCCGTCTATATATTGATTCACATACATTCAAAGTTCAGCTTTACTAACATTTAAGACAAAGAACTTAGCTAATTCAGAAAGGATTCCAGCGTTTCCTTCAAATTTCCTTAGCAAAAAGTTATGGAAAAGAACACCAGTGATGTTAGGAGAACACACAACATTACATACTTGCCTCAACACACCATCTAAGCCTAAAAGATGAATGCCAAGAATGAAGATGCATCCAAGTTCACAGAATGCTCACTTCAAACAAGTTATAACTTAGACTACATACTTAAAACACAAGAATAAAGGATTACAGGCATTTAATTTGAATGTAATAAAGGAAAATTAAGTTTTTAAATTTTTTTTTTTTTTTAATTTGGTTCTTTTAAGTTGTTTTACAAAGGAGACTTTTGATATATTTATAGGGCATTGCACTGCCATTGAAAAATTTGACATGCAGCTTCAACATCTACTAGCATCCTATTAAATCTATAATTTAAATGATAATTGGTTTGTAAATTACAAAATTTAGTGTGAATTTGAATTTAAATCTTCAATTTTGATTACATTTCTTTGGCTTTGTAAAAGGTTAAAATTGAGTGTAAGCCCCTGAAGTTAAGAGGTTGTTGGTTTTAAACCCTTCAACTAAAAAAACAACATTGTGGAAGTATGATGACATCTTGTAATGGGTTATGAGTACCCCTGGTACTCTAAAAATAAATAAAATATCTTTAATTTTCAAAAAAAAAAAAAAATGCTGGGGGTAATCTGGACGGCAGTTGCTGTATCAAAGAGCAGTTAGTACATTTGGACGAACATGTAAGGGATGAAGTACTTTTTGTACTTAAAATAAAAAAATTCTTTCTCGTTGTTCAAAAAAAATAAAAAAACAACATTTAAGTCCTCAAACTATATGAACGCATCAAATTAGGCCCTCGTTAACTGGATCGTGTTTTAAATACATGGAAATAATGCTGGGCCTCTAGACACATATAAAGGCTAAGTTTGCATTGATGGCTTGCCTAATGGTAGAAAAGGCAAATGAGTGATGAATAATTCAGAGATAATCTGAATAATTTTGAAATCACATGACAACAAAGCTACATGTTGGAGGCCTATAAGTAAAACCCTAGTTCTACAATTTGGGAATTTTCCAAACTGCTTTTGAATTGCCCATCGCTCATTCTGCTCTTTTACTATCATACATGCCATCAATGCCAAGTCAACCCCATGTGTCCAAGGGCCCACCATGAATGCTACATATGGTCCAATTAGCATCAATGAACACTGTTCGGTAATGGCACATTATGAAGTCCTAATGATGGGCCAATTTGATGCATTCAGGTAGTTTAAGGGCTTAAATGATGTTTTTCCACTTTGAGGGCTTAAAATTAACAACCTCTAAAGTTTGAGGGCTAAAGCTTAATTTCAACCTTGTAAAAAAAAAGATTAGATTAGTGACAAAAAATACATTGTTGATCTCATAAATCTTAGATCCTTGTAAAACTTGAATACTTAATAATACACAACCTATATGAAATAAATACATGGATTTCAAAATGAGACAGTTACATTACAGCCAAACATTGTATTGCTAATTGCTTGTATTTTAAGACATGAAAATCAAATTTACATTACCAAATAAAAAAAGAAGACATATATTTGAATTCAAATCTCTCTTTTAATAGTTGTTTTTCATTGCTAATTAAACAAACTACAAAACATATATATAACCTTATTAGATTTCTAACTTTCAAAGGTAATTAATTGGCATAAGAAATAAAATGTAGTCCATTCAAAAGAAGATAAGTCAAAATAGAGTATTATGTAAATAGTACAAGGAAAAGATTTATCAAAAATATGAAAATCAACATGATATTTCCAAATACAAGGAAATTAAAGATAATAAAAACCTAGGATTGTCTTTTAAAAAATGTTAGTCTTGTCACTACTAATAATAAATCATTGGTTATGAAGAGTGAGAAAGGGTTTGGTGAATAATCAATGTAGGGTGGATGGTGTAATTTTACTTTATAAAATTTAGTATAGGCCAAACATACTCAAGAGTTTATAAATTTGGAGCGCATTGGAAGATGATTAATTTCTTTTTTCCTACAAATGTATCCATTATTAGAGTTTAACTAATTCTAAACACACACAAGTAATATTAATTGTTCTTTTATCTACCACCCAATTAACAAATGCACGCATCTCAAGTAATGACATGTGCTTTAGAGAGAGTCAAAATGTCTAATACATTAGATTTTTGCTTTTTCTAAGTAAAATTTTCTCTTTCATAATTACAGCAATATTTAGTGATTATATTATTCCTATGCCTCTCACTACTGGTTTGAACACATAATTTGATCACTTATATGAATTAAACACCAAATAAAGATTAAAAAAATAGAGTTATGATCCACTTTTACATAACTCTTGCACACATTAGTTAAACAAAATCTTACCATTCATCTCTCCATTATGAATGTTTAAGATTTATAAAAACTTTTTAGATTAAAAAAAATTATATTTAAAAAATACGATAAAAAGTAAATAAATCTCAATCATTTATAATGTAAAGATGAATGGCTTTTGTGTAAGAGTTGTGGGAAGAGAAAAACATAAATGTTTACCCAACACTTGAAAAGCAAACGCCTAGCAATGACAAATTAACCATAAAAAATGAATATCTAATAAGTCTAAGGGCATGCTGCTAAGAAAATAAGGTAAATTTCTATGGCTTATAAAAAGCATACATTCACAGATTCCTTCTCACACACATAGGCACCATTTATTTTAATTAGCCAAGCACCAACGAGTTTCATTTACTCACTTCTATAGGATATATATACTGCAAGAAATTAATGATTTCATAACTATTTTATGGAGTCTCAAACTTTTATGGTGAGGATTGGGGGGTTTAACACAATTTCTAAAGCACATGTGAAATCATACACTATATATATAAAAGGAAAATGACAAAACTAATGTGAGATTTAATATCTAATAATTAATATATAGATTGAAATTGTAGCAGGCTAAACACTAGAATTACGGTTTGTAGTTCCTAGCAGCAAAGCATTTGCTAACCCTAATAGACATGTTTGAGAAAGGCAAAATGCACCTAACTGGATATGTTCCCGCAGCAAAGCATATCATCAGAGTCATTCTTGATAATTCATCAGAAGAAATGAACTCAAAGACTAATAGGAAGAAAAAATCAACGCAAACAGCAAGATTTCCTAATAGTACTAAGGAAGTACAGATCCACATAATGAGGAATTATGGAAGAGGAACAAAAAACAAACTTGCAAAATCTGTTAAATGATCAACATGTAGAGTAAAAAGAAATAACCAACTGAAGAATTTTGTTTAGTATAATTGAAGAGAACGTACTCGGAGCTTGAGAACTCATAAAGTTTTCCTTTTTGTGAGAAGATTATAGCTGCAACATCGACATCACAGAGAACGGATAGCTCAAAAGCCTTCTTAAGCAGCCCATTTCGACGCTTGGTGAAGGTCACTAGTCTGTTTGCTGCATTCTCAATCCTTTTCATCACAATTTTCCCTCTCACCATCTTCTACTTCATCATCAAAGTCACGTCAATCAGTAACCTTACACAAGAATCATTTTTCTCGTTTTTTAGAAAAAATGACAAATACGGACCAAAATTGGGCTAAATCCGCAAATATATACTGAGTAGCTACGCAGCGTGCTTAAACTTTTGTAAAGAAAAATTACAAATTTTGAAGAGATTAATAATGGCAACCCAGAGGAATGTTTTAAAAGCTCAGAAAAAGAAGGAAAACCCAGAAAGGAAATAGCCTAAAATTTCTAGGGAAGAAAACAAGTTTCAGCCTTTGTACAAGAAAACAAATTTTGAAGACATCAATTATAGCAGCCCATAATCCCATTGCAAAGTTTCATCTTTCCAGGTGCATAGGAAGGAGGAAAAACAAAAAGAAAATCAATGGCTAGCCAAAATTTTCTAGTATACAAAACAGCAACAACCCTAGAGACAACCCTAGAAAATTCTTGGGAACAAAGGGGGAAATCAAAGACGGGAAATGTTGAGAAACCTTGGAAGGATGAGTAGCAACGCACACGATCTATCGATTTTTGATAGAGCACTCTCTCCACACTCAAACCACAAAACCCCTCATTTTCTTTATATCCCCGTCTTTCCACACAAAGAGACAAAAATGCTCCAAACCCCGTTCAATGCATTTTAACCCATTTTTTCACCTTCTTGCTGTTGCTGTTTTTTTCCTTTTTTCTTTTTTTTTTTATAACAAAACAATTACCTATTACAATTACTATATATTTTTTTAAAAAAAATGAGAGAGCAAGGACTAAAAGTCAAATATAATACACCCTAATAATATTTTCACTGCTGAAACTGAAAGTGTGAATATTTCACCTCTCTCGTGGAGAACATTTTCTCACCTTGTTTTGGTAATATTGAGAAAAGAAAAAGGTGCAAAAGAGAAAAATCAACAGTAAACACCCATAAAAAAAAAAGGGAAAGTAATAAAAAAATAGTATTACATTACATCACAACAACTTTGTACAATGATGTGCACCATGGGCCAATGGGAGGAAGGCGACCGCTTGCCTTGAATAGATTAGCTAAAACCATAAGCTTTAGAAGAAAATTCTTCGTCCTTGTTTTGAAGTAAAATTTTGAGCAGAAAATTTTCTCTTATTCGTTTTTTTTTTAAAAAAAAGGAAAAATAATTTAGGCACTCTTAACTAACAAAAGTTTAGTTAAATCAATAATTATTAAATTAAAAATTTTGATTTAAATTTTTATAGTATCAAGTAATTAATCCCTAATATATAATAAAACAAATGATGGAAGACATTAATAGATAAGATATGTATATATAATAAGTGGTATAATTAGTCTATAAAACTTTAAAAAAGTTTGATGCAACCAAAACTATATACCTTCAATCATATGGGGTGGGCTTGTCAAATTTAATAGTTTTAATTTTGCAGCATATCACATTCCATATTGCAAAAGTAAGAACTCATAAAACTTTTGTGTAGGTATTAATAAGGTTACAACTTTTTTTCAATTTATTTATAACTGCGAGAATTGATATGTAATTATGAATGTTACTGCATGTTTTTTGATTAAGCTAATATACGTTAATTTAAAATTTTTAACTTAGGTCAATAATAGAATCCAAACTTTCTAAATACCAAGTACTTAACTTCTACTAATATATCAAAAGATATATCACTTTTAAGGATGTATCAATCTATAATTAATGTATTATACAACGTATGATTGTTATATTAATGATCTTCTCTTTTAACAATAGATTTACCTAAAAATTAGAATAAAATACTCATTCAACTTTAATTAGTTTATTTTTTTTTTCTCCATCAGAAAATAAGGATGTAATAACCAAATAATAAAATTTTATATTTATTCCCAATTAACCACTAGTTAAATAAGTGTCATTATAAAATATGTTAAAATTATTTTCTTTAAAAAGAATAAAATATGAATAAATTCATTTAATAATAATTGTAAAACAAAAATTAGATAATTAATTTTAAACACCTAAATTAAAAATTAATTCAACTAAAATCTAAATGAAGAAATACTTAAATGGAAATAAGTCCAGATAGTGATTTGTGTGCATCTGCTGAGCAATTTTTCATTATGGTAAAGTTGCCGACGGAATTCATTCACCAAAAAGGAAAGCTGTTGAGGAAATTGGATTAGTGGATAAAACATTTAGAAAAATATTATTTTAAAAGAAGGTTTCCCAATATGATTTTAAAATTTTGCTTATATTAGAAGTGGCAGGTTGGAGCCGGGTTTCGCCATTTCTAGGTGGATTGGTCCTAGGTTTCTTTCTCTCACCAATCCCCATGCAGTTTTCTTTTTGGGCTCTCAATTTTGCTTATAATTGAATCTGACGGGTTGAACGCTGTTTTTGAAAGAAAAATTATTAATATATCATTCACCACGATACATTCGTCAACACAATCATGGTTATTAATTTATTTAATAAAATTTATAATTAATTTTTTTAAATTTAAATTTAAAAATAATATTTATTTAATATATATTATAAAATATATTAAACCAAATAGTATATTAATTATTATCATTTTGGGTTCAACAACAATAA
>BPVZ01000003.1:4619693-4659994 GCA_020521535.1 Rubroshorea leprosula | reverse complement strand
TTGAATTGGTATTGGATTTTAAAATTATATTAAATTTAAAATGAAATTAATTTATATTTTCTTTTTAATTTTTTGTAGGGATGGGGATCCTTGCGGGACGGGAAAAATTCCTTGCAAAATTTCATGGAGGGAAAATGCCCCCCGTCCCCGTGGGGATCGAGGCAAATTGTCATCCCTAAGGATAAGCATTTATCAGAATATAACATTATTTTTTTCTTTGTATCGCACATGTGTCAAGGAGGGTGTCAGTTTGGTGTGCATGCCATTCAGTATCCAAAGAAAATTGATGTTTTTATTTATGATAATAAATTGTAAAAGTAGAATTAAAAATATTAAAAAAAATAATTTACTACTAGAATCTCCAAAAAATTTTAAAATATATACCCTAAAATTAAATGGATTCAAGTCATTCATAATGAAAAATACTAAAATAACTTATTTTTAAAACAAAAATGATATTGTTTTGATATCTTCTACAATGCATAAGGTCATATACCCAAACAACTTCTCTATATTTTTTATGGTATTTTTACAATATAGTTACATTTAGATCATATTAATTTAAAGAAGAAAAAATTTAAGAGAAAAATAGTGCACTAACCAAGATCATACAACATTATTTGGGGCAACATAATAACTTCAACCATAAAGTAATTCAAATAGTTGATATTAATGATTTTATGGTAGCTTGATGAACAATTCCATCACAACCTCCACATAGTGATTATCTTGGGTGTAATCGCTTATTGCTTTCCTTTATTGGATTAGTTGTTACTTTTATAACTTCCCACCACCACACTATTATCCATATCAAAAGAGTTAGCTAATTTATTTTCTTTTAAAATAGTGTTTTTGCAATCTAAATTATATCATATTGCAAAATATTGACCATTGGTTGAGGGAATCTTCATTGTAGGACAACCCATATCATCCAACAACCTAGCTTTTGCAATGTAGTGTCAGTTTTACTACAAAATTGTGGGCTTCTTTTTTTTCTTTTTTTTTTTTTTTTTTTTATTTAAGTACAAAAATAACTCCAAGATTTGGAAATGAAGGGTTCATCTTTTGGCATAACTTCAGCATTTCCTTCTAACAACATTCTCTCAAGAATTAAGACAAAATGTGTTGTCAAGAAAAAAAAACAGGAGGCACACTATTAAGAAGCTTAGAGCTGGAAGATTGAGGAAGTAATGTATGTTTAATTCAAAGGAGGGAGTTGTTCTTACCTTTGCCTTTAATTCATTTAACTGCTCCTTAAACAACTACGCCTATAATATAAGACATAACCTGTTTAGTCTTTGTACTTTCATGCAAGCAAACATAATTTTCAAGTATTGTCTAGGAATTGTATATAGGTAAATGCATGGCACAATGAAGAATCTAGTACAGTGGAGAAATTTATATTAATGATATGAGGAATGTCAAGCCAAAGTCCCTTACATGTAGGTAGAAGGCACAATGAAGGATCTAGTACAGGGTATATTAGAGACTCCAATCCCACATCATTGAGGAGACCTCGGACCATTTAAATTGTGGAAGCAATGTGGGTTGCAGCTCTATCTATGAGTACAACCTAAGGAGGAGGCGAGTCTGAGGAAATGTGGCTGTTTTATGTCTACAAGGGTCCAGTGGCAGTGCAAATACTCTCTAAAAATGACAAAAAAGCTCATTTGATAGTAACTCAAATGCTAACTTTCATTCGAACGCAGAAGTCTTATAATCATGTTCTGATTCATTAATGCAACTACTTTTAGCCAAAGTGCAAACTTAAAGGTTGCAAAACTTTCTTGGCCTGATGTTTTTCAAGCTAGAAAGCTGGCTATCAATCTCTTGAAGTTCCCTCACAGAACACAAGCTTAATCCTTGACCTAACAACTTCCTTTATGACATCAAAATTTCAAACTTTAGAAATCCTTTCACCTGGATGATCAGGTGAAGTAACATGACATAAGCATTAAATCAATATTGAACCTTCTAGAAACATCCAGAAACTCAATCTTTTAAACATATTTGCTGTTCCAATCCCCAAGTGCTGCACTCTGAAATTTTTTCAAGGAAGTATTATTAGCAGCTGTAGGCTAGTAATTTACCATAACTAGTGAAGTGAATTGTCTGATTAGAGCAATGAAGATGTAACATAGATTATATAGAGAAATCCAATCCTATGTATCAAAGAATCAACCGACAAAATAGTTAAAACAAAAAATTGCATGGATTTGATTAATGCTTGGAAAGATTTGCTCAAATTGATGAGGTGTTATAACCATATTTTGGACTGCCCCCTTGACAACTTGTTTATAGGAGACTAGAATAAGCACTTGTATTTGTATGAGCTTCGAAACACTTCACTTCCTAAATCATGGATTTAAAGTCCAAAACAATGATAAAAACAATAAAAGTAGCAGACTTGCAATCAAGTTAATTTTTACTCTAATCCACTAAAAATTAAATATTCATCATATATGCTTAACTCAGATTGCATATGGATCCCCAAGTCAAACACCAAACCTTACGTTGTACTTTCTTAACCATAATTCTTTCTGTTTCCCATGAAAAGCAATAAATTTTGAACTGTCCATTTCTCGGAAAAATATTCATGGAAAATTAATCTGTACAAGGAAATATGGAGATCTAACCTGCATGTGTTGTCCCATTTCAGGCTTGTGAGTTGGACTTTCTTATGTATACACAGAGTACCGTTCAATAGCGTTTTCCTTGCTGAAGCATTTCACAGAAAGATATTGTCATCAATTCATATTTACTAGTTTCATAAGAATAAATGAATAGAACAGAAAGGAAAGCAGATATATCCCATCAGCAGACAATTTAATTAATTAATTAATTAACAAGTTGGCAAAAATTTTCATTAATTAACAAGTGTACAAGCACCCAAAACTACAAAAATTCCAGACCATCCCTAGTTACTGAAGAGCAGAATCACAACATTACATACCCTTTTTAGATGAATCAAAAATAACATTAGTAGGAGTTCCACAGGTACTCCACCCTTAAACTTACAGCCACAAGCCGTCTACACATAGAATCAGATACACTCAAAGTTCAGCTACATTTAAGACTAAGAGCTCATCTAATTCAGCAAGAATTCCAGCGTTTCCTTCAAATTTCCTTAGCACAAAGTTGTGGAAAAGAACACCAGTGATGTTAGGAGACCACACAACTTTACATACTTGTCTCAACCCACCATCTAAGCCTAAAATATGAATGGCAAGAATGAAGATGCATCCAAGTTCATAGAATAGCCACCTCAAACAAGTTATAACTAAGATTACATACCTAAAACATAAGAAAAACAAATTACAGGTATTTAATTTGAATCTAGTGAAGGAAAGTTAGCCATTTTTTTTTTTAATTTTTTGTTTCTTTTAACTAATTCTAAACACGTGTAATATTGATATTTAATTTACCACCTAATTAACAGATGTACCGCAAGTAATGATATGTGCTTAAGAGAGTCAAAATGTGTAATGCATTAGATTTTTGTTTTTTTTTTTTTAAAGTAAAATTTTCTCCTTCCTACTAATAGTATTATTGAGTGACTATATCATGCCTATGCCTCTCACTACTAGCCTGAACATATAATTTGATCACATATATGAACTAAACACTAAAAAAAAAAAAGATTATATAAATAGAGTTAGGATCCAACTTCACATAACTCTTACACACATTAATTACACAAAATCTTGACCATTCATTTTTCCACTATGAATGGTAGAGATTTATGACAACTTTTTAGATAAAAAAGACAATTATATTTAAAAAATATAATAAAAAGTGGATAAATCTCAATTATTCATAATGTAAAGATGATTGATTATTGTATAAGAATTTTGTGTAACTGAATTCTAACTCATAAATATATAACAGAAAATAAAAAAAACATAAATACCTACACAACACTTGAAAAGCAAATGCTTAGCAATGGCAAATTGACTATGAAAAATGAAAATCTAATAGGCCTAAGAGCATGCAGCTAAGAAAGTAAGGTAGATTACTATGCCTCATAGAGACATACATCCACAGATTCCTTCAAACACATGGGCAACATTTATTTTAATTAGTCATGCACCAACAAAATTCATAGATTCACATCTATAGGACATATCCTACAAGAAATTAATGATTTTATAACTACTTTATGCAGTCTCAAGTTTTAATGGTTAAGATTGGAGGGTTTAACACAATTTCGAAAGTACATGTGGTATCATACACTATATAATATAAAAAGAAATGATGCTCATACAAACATCTTGTAGTTTAATACACTCTATAATATATTCTTTAGAAAATTTAATTATTTTTTAGGTTGGAATTAAGGATAGAAAAACTTAAAATTGCAGAATTTAGTGGTTGAACTGGTGGGTTTTGGCAAGTGTGTTGAATTGCAGGGTGTATCAATAATTTGAACACCCTCTGGTTCAACACAAACGCTGACACCCAGCTGGTTCAACTATTAAAATATAATATAGATACAACTAATTCAACAAGTTCCCTCATATTGTATGCTATGCTATGTATAATTGCATCTTTAAGTTTTTTCACCTTTAATTCCAAACTGAAAAATAACAATTTTTTAATGAGTTTATGTGGAGTGTATTAAATTAGAAGGTGTCTGTACTGATGCCTTTTTCTGAAAGGGACAAAACTACCACGAGATTTAATATCTAATAATTAATATGTAAATTTAAACGGTGGCTGGCTAAAAACTAGAATTACAATTTCAAGTTCCTAGCGGCAATGCTTTTGGAAACCCTAATAGACAAGTTTGAGAAAGGCTAAATGCACCCAAATGGATTTGTTCCAGCAGCAAAGCATATCATGATAGTCATTCTTGATATTTCATGCAAAGAAATGAACTCAAAGACAAATAGGGGGAAAAAAAAAAAAAAAACAATGCCAATAGTAAGATTTCCTAATGGAACTGAGGAAGTACAGATCCACATAATAAGCATATCTGTAAAATTTATGCACCAGACTTGCAAAATCTGTTAAATGAAAAACATTTATAGTAAAAAGAAATAATCAATTGAAGAACTTCGTTATTACAATTAAAAAGAACATACTCGGAGCTTGAGAACTCATCAAGTCTTCCTTTTTGTTAGAAGATTATAACTGCAACATCGACATCATAGATAACAGATAGCTCAAAAGCCTTCTTAAGCAGCCCGTTTTGACGCTTGGAGAAGGTCACTAGTCTGCTTGCTGCATTCTCGATCCTTTTCATCACAATTTTTCCTCTCACCATCTTCTTACTTCATCATCAGAGCCACGTCAATCAGTAACTTTACAGGAGAATCAAAATTTTCCCTTTTTTTTTTTAAGAAAAAATGAGCCAAATACTCACCGAAATTGACCGAAGTCCCCAGACATATATTGAGTAGCTACGCAGTGTGTGGTTCTTGCTAAAGTTTCGACATTTGTAAAGAAAAATTACAAAATTTGAAGACATTAATAATGGCAGCCCATGAGGACGGTTCTTAAAGCTCAAAGGAAAGAGAAAAAGAAGGAAAACCCAGAAAGAAACTTGCCTAAATTTTCTGGGAAAGAAAACAAGTTTCAGCCGCAAAGAAAATAAATTTAGAAGAAATCAATAATAGCAGCCCATAATCCCATAGAATAGTTTCATCATTTCAGGTGCAAAGGAAGGAGGACAAACATTTTAAAAAAAATTTCGAAATTTTCTAGGAAACCGAACAGCAACCACCCTAGAAAATTCTTGGGAACAAAGGGAGGAATCAAAAAAAGTGAGATGTTCAGAAAACCTAGAAAGATAAACAGAAACAGAGGACCTATTGATTTTTGATATAGCACTCTCTCTATTCTCAAACAACAAAAACCCTCATTTTCTTATATCCTCTTTTATCTTTCCACACAAAAAAGACAGAAAAAAAAAAAATCCACACCCAATTAAAAGCTTTTTCAACTCATCTTTTCAAATTGGTTTGGTAGCATTGAGAAAGGAAAAAGAATGGCAGGACAGAAAAATAATAATGAAAAAAGAAAATGAACAGTAAACACAAAAAATAATGGTAATTATAATAATAAAAAATAGTATGACATGTCAGACATCATCGTACAATGATGTGCGCAACGGCCCAATGGTGTCTTGACAACGCATCACGTTGCACTACACGGACCAATGGGGGTGGCGACCGTGTCTCAGACTCGCCGTGAAAGGATTGGCTAAAACAATTATTAACGAAGTTTGGTACTTATTTAGTTATTTTATTGGTTAGGATTCGATTTTTTAAGAGTCTAATAAAAGGAAAAATTTTTATAAATTTTTTAATATTGATATTGAAAATTTGTACTTGACTGAATTAAAAATAAATTAATTTTAAAAAATACATAAATTAATTTCGAAGATATTTTAACTGTTAAACAAAAAAATTAATAAAATTTGAGAAAAAATTTTTTCCTTTTTCGTTTCAATAAAAAGAAAAGAAAAGAAAAATGATGTAATAATTATTAACTAACTAGCTAAGAAAGTGTTCCATAAAAAAAAAAAAGAATTTAGCTAAATGTTTATCAATTAAAAATATTAATTTAAGGTAAAAGAAATATAAAAATTAAGATATTTGAACATTAAAAGAAACCCAAAATATTAAATTTTAACCACATAATAAATGAGATTTAAGTGAGATGTATATTATATTTTACTTATAATGTGGTTTTGATAAGATATTTTAACATTTTTTAATATCAAAATATTTAATTTTTCACATTTTTGATATATGCAATAATGAATAACTAACTCCTTATATATAAAAATAAAAATAATAGTATAAGGTGCTAAAATGAAAGATGTATATATATGGCAGGCGATATTGAATCAATAAAACTTCAAAAAGGTTTTACACATTCAAAACTTACTATTACGGCGAGCTCCCAAATATTAGTTTTAATTTTGTATTATGTCATAACCCATAATGTAAAAGCAAGGGCTCAAAACTTTCATGTGCATTTGTTAATAAGGTATGACTTCTTTCATTTATTTATTTAACATCATTTTTTCCTTTTTATTTATAGCTGCAAATATTGGTACATAATTATATATGTTATTGATTAAGTTAATGCACATTAATTTTAAAATTTAAACTTTGCTCAAGATCAAAATTCTGATTTCTTGAATGCCAAACACTTAACTTCTATTAATATATTAAAAAACATATCATTCTTATGAATGTGCCAACTTATAATTAGAATAACATACAACTTTTGACAATTATATTAATGATATTTTCTTCGAACAATGGGAATACCTAAAAATTAAAATAAAATACTCATTCAATTTTAGGTGGCTTTTTCTTTTCTTTAACAAAATAAGGATGTAAGAATTAACTAAGAAAATTTTATATTTATGTACATTCTAATATATGTTATAATTATTTTTATAGAACAACAGTAAAGTAGGAATAAAAACAAGGTTAAAATCCTTTTTTAGTCCCTGAGCTATTATACGGACCCTCGATTTGGTCCCTGAACTAAAAAAACCCTGATTTGGTCCCTATTGTTTATCATTTTTACCCCGATTTGGTCCTTCCGTTAAAAATCGTCCGTTAACTCACAATATATCAAAAATTTAAGCCACGTCAGTTGTACACGTGGATAAATGATGACATGGTCATACCCAACGCAAAAACAAAAGTAGGACCCACCAAATTACAATTTTGCATCATCTTCTTCCTCCAGCATCTTGTTTCTCGAAACTTCCTTCATTCACACAATCAATTCAATCAAATAATCAATTCAATATCCTTCATTCACACAATCAATTCAATCAAACAATCAATTCAATATCGAACCCAACAATTCTTCATCTTAATCAAACAACCAAACCCACAAAAAACAAAAAAAAAATAGAAATTTTTTTGCCCCTGGATTCGAACGAACCCAACTCTTGGGTTCTCGAAGGAACCCAGTGCCCGGATTCAAGAAGAGACCCAGCGCCTGGGTGCAAACGAAACCCAGCCCTGGGTTTGACGAACCCAGCGAACCCAGGGCTAGGTTTAGCCAACACCAGCCCTGGGTTCGACCTGGGTTTGTCAAACCCAGGGCTGGGTGGGTTCGAAGGAACCCAGGCCTACTGGGTTCCGAGGGGAAGGAGGAAGAGAAAGGGGAAGGAGAAAGAGAAAGGGAAAGGGAAAGGAGAAAGAAAAAGAAAAAAAGAAAAAAGAAAAAAAAAATTTAAGTTTTATTTTTCATAATATTTTTTTATATTATTTTTTTTCCACATCATCGCTTTTTTTTCCACATCATTACTTTTTATATTATTATATGACATGTCATCTAGTAACTGTTAAGTAACATGCCATGTCACACAATTTTTAACGGAAGGACCAAATTGGGGTAAAAATGGTAAACAGTAGGGATCAAATCAGGGATTTTTTTAGTTCAAGGACCAAATCGGGGGTCCGTATAATGGTTCAGGGACCAAAAAGGAGTTTTAACCTAAAAACAATTAATAACATCTTTAAAATGAAAAGTGAACAACTAGGAGCTAGTTTATGTATTCAAGAAGTTACTAGGAGCTAGTTTTGTTGTCCACATTATCAATCTTCCCTGTTTTGATTTGGTTTTAAGTGCATTAATTGGTGCTATCATGTAATGTAATTTTGAAACTATAAGTGAAATACCCTTTGTACTCCCTATTTAATAAAACTTTTGATTCATCTAAAAAAAAAGAAAAGAAAAGTGAACAACTAATTTTAAATACCTCAAATTAAAAATTAAGGTTACATTTAATATGATTTTAGTTGTGAGTTTATATTTTATATATTTAGTAACTATTATTATATTTAAAAATCAAAATTTATCATAAAAGTTTGAATTTATTAAATTTAATTTAAATATAGTATTAGCTACTAAATATATCCACAATAAAAACCAAAACTATATTAATCAAAGTCTATGACTGTATTTTGGGATCACCAATCTCTGGTTTCTTTTCTTCTTTTGGTAAAATCAAAATCTAGTAACTCCTCACATTATTCTTTTTTATAGTTTTTCTACTTCGCTTGGATCGGGAGAAGTCAGAAGGTAGTGCGCTTCCTTTCCTTTTCACTCTTTGTGCTCATTCCCACGTCTTTGCGTCAAGATATTATGAAGCTTGGTGTGCTGCATGAGTTGAATATTATGATCAGTTTAAACTGAAGCTGTACTGTAACCATAGAAGTATGTTAACCATGTAGATGTGGCTTTTTACGTGAAATACTTCTTATACTTCTAATTAATAATATTTTTAATTTATTGGAAAAAATGATTTTTTTTAACTTGTGCATTAAATATAAATATAATTAATATACATTTTTTATAATTAAAAATGTAAAAACTGACTTTAATTTAATAAACTAATTAAATAAAATCATTCACATGTTAACAATATTAAAACAAAAATTATCTTTAATAACTTTTTACATAAATTAATTAAAAAATTCATTTATTACACCCTTAATCACACCTTAAGGATACAAAAACCTTTGTTTTTATTAGATATATTGAATTTTTTTTTCAATTTTAATCAAGTAATGAATGAGAATGAGAAAAACGAAAATATGTGTTTTTATTTACATTAGTAAGTTAATAGTCAAATTAAAAATTATTAGAGAAAAATAGTTTCCCAATCAAATCTTCAAAAAAAAAAAAAAATTTAAAACTACATTGATTCGCTGAACTCTCAATAAAAATTACTAAAAGAACTTATTTTTGAAACAAGAACCACTAGACTGTTTAATTTTTTCAGATAGTGCATAATGTAATGATCCCCAGCATCTTCACTCTATATTTTTATAGTATCTTACACTATATATTATAGTTACATTTCAATCATACACAACTAAAGAAGAAAATATTTAGAGCAAAATAGTGGACTAACCAACCACATACACCGATTATACAACATCATTTAGGGCAACACAATAATTACAACTGTAAAGTAATTCAAATGATTGATATTAATGGTTTTGTAGCAATCCAATGAACAATTTCATCATAACCTCCAAGCACTGGTTATTTTGGGTGCAATTATTTATTGCTTTCCTCTGTTGGGCTAGTGGTTGCAAACATGGCTTCCCACCATCACCACACTAATATCCAAATTAAAAGAGAGCCAATTAATTTATTTTCATTCAAAATAGTATCTTGCGGTTTAGAGTAAACTAGATTGCATAATATGAGTAATTGGCTAAAATGGGCCTTGATGTAAGGCGGGCCCAATCATCCAAAGGCTTAGGTTTTGCACTCTAATGTCAATTTAAGTGGTAAAACTGTGAAGCATTTTTGGGTTTAAAAAAGAAAAACCCCTTCAAGATTTGGAAATGAAAGGCTCACCTTTTCACATAACTATCATTGTATTCTAACAATATTCTCTCCTAAATTAAGATTAAAAATGTATCATTGAGACACAAAAAAAAAAAAAAAAAGGGACATGAACCTAATCCTTGACCCAACAACTTCCTGCATAATACCAAAATTTCAAACTTTAGAAATCCTTTCACCTGGATGGGATGAAGTAACATGACATAAACATTAAATCATTGAACCTTTTAGAAACTTCCAGGAACTCAATCTTCTTAAACATCTTTGCTGTTTCAATTGTCAAGTGCTGCACTTTGAAATTTTTTTGAGGAAACCGAAAGTATTGTTACCAGCTGTAGGCTAGTAATTTATTATAACTCATGAAGCAAGTAGTTTTATGAGAGCAATGAAGATTTAACGTAGATTATATATAGAGAAATCCAATCATATGTATTAAAGAATCAAGCCACAAAATCTAGTTAATACCAAAGATTGCATGGATTTGATTAATACTTGGAATGATTTGCTGAAATTGATGAAGTATTATAACCAAGTTCTGGACAGCCCCTTGGCAACTTGTTTATAGGAGACTTGAATGAGCACTTGTCTGAGCTTTGAAACTCTTCACTTCCTAAATCTTGAATTTAGAGTCCGAAACCGTGAAATAAAGAATGAGAAATTGCAATTTAACTACAAATGGTTTGAGGTAAGTCAACATAGACTGAAATTTTGGGTAATTGTAGATAAAGGCCTAAGATATCAAAATGTGCTCATAAACATCAAGGATTTGCACATGGTCTGAATAACCACTTGAAATTTCCTAAAGACCCCTAATTTTAAGAGAAAAGAAAAATAAGGGTATTTATTACAATTCATGTGACTACAAGTGATAATAAGTCCTTATTTCCACATCTTGAAATCTCAGGTCTTTATGTGCACTCATCTTAAATCACAAATATTTTACATGCACTTTTTAAAATCTTGAGTCTTTTTTGTACACCAATCTCAAACCACAAGAAGCTAAAATGTAATTTCCCCAATTAACATCAAAAGGAGTAGATTGACGACCAAGTTAACTGTCATTCTAATCAACTGCAACTTAAGTATGTATCTTTCCTTTACAAATAGACTTATACCATATGCAATATCATCTATGCTTATATCTACCAACGACTTGTTGGTCTGAGTGGAAAAAGTTCAGTTCTCTTTGGATAAAATTCTAAGTTCAAGTCTTGTAAATTGAGAAACAAGCATGTGAAGAGCTTTCTCCTTTATGGGGTCCAACCTGATTTGACCCTAAATTAGTCAGAACTCAATGTAGTTTCCAGATACAGGGGTTAGTACCCAAAAAAAAAAAAAAAAACCACGCTTACATCTAAATGTTCACACTGCTCCTTTTCATACAACTTAGATTGTGTAAGGATCCCCCCACTAGAACACCAAACCTAACAATTTGCTTTCATAACTGTAATTGTTTCTGTTTTCTATGAAAAACAAATAAATTTTGAACTGCCCTTTTCTCGGAGAAATATTCCTGAAAATTAATCTGTACAATGAAAGATGGAAGTCTAACCTGCATGTGTTGTTCCATTTCAGGCTTGTGAGTTGGAATTTCTTTTGTATAGATAGAGTATCGTTCAATGGTCTTTTGCATGCTGAAGCATTTCACAAAATAATATTAATGTCATCAATCCATGTTATCAGTTTCTTTGGAATGAACGAATAAAACTGAAAAGAAAGCAGATATATCCTATCAGCGGATGGCAAAGAAGTTACTTGCCTCAACCCACCATCTAAGCCTAAAATATGAATGCCAGGAATGAAGATGCATCCAACCAAGTTTTACAGAATGTACATCTCAAACAAGTTATCACTTAGACTACATACCTAAAACATAAGAATAACGGATTACAGGCATTTAATTCGAATATGGTAAAGGAAAATTTGTTTGTTTGTTTGTTTCCTTTTTCTTTTTCTTTCTCTTTTTTTTTTTTTTTTTTTTCAATGAAAGCAGATAATGAGCAAAATAATTGGACTTTTTATAGGGCATTCCACTGCCATTGAAAAATTTGACATGCAGCTTCAACATCTTCTAGCATCCTGTTTAAATCTATAATTTAAATGATAATTGGGCTGTGAATTACAAATTTGACTCTGAATTTGAATTTAGATCTTCAATTTTGAATACATTTGTTTGGCTTTGTAAAAATAAAAAAAAGAGTAGATTAGTGAAAAAAAAAAATACATTGTCAATCTCATAAATCTCATATCCATGTAAAACTTGAATATTTAAATAAAGACAATGATTGATACACCCCAAGTTCAACATACTCTACAAACACAATCATTAAGAATTATTATTTTTAAATTTGAATTTAAGGTGAGAAAACTTTCAACTATAGAATTTAGGTTGAACCAGTGGATATTAATAGGTGCATTGAACCGAATAGTGTACCAATTATTTTCCTTTATATAATATAATATGAATTCCCAACCTATATGAAATAAATACATGGATTTCAAAATGGTGAAAGTTACATTTCATCCAAACGAAATATTTTCAAGACATAAAAATCAAATTTACATTACCAAACTAAAGTCAAAGAAATATATTAGCATTCAAATTTCACATTTAATAGTTGTTTTTCCTAGCTAATTAAACAAACTACAAAATATATATAACCTTATTAGATTTCTATCTTTCAGGAGGTAATTAAGTGTTACAAGAAATAAAATGTACTCCATTCAAAAAAAGGATAAAGTAAATATAAAGTATTATGTAAATAGCACAAGGAAAAGATTTATCGAAAAGATTTATAAAAAGGATGAAAATCAACATTGTATTTACAAATATGAGGAAATTAAAAATAGTAAAACCCTAGGATAGTCCTTCAAAACAAGTTAGTTGTATCACTATTGATAGCAAATCACGGGTCATTAATGGTGACAGCAGATTAGGTGAAGAGTCAATCTAGGGTGGATGGTGTAATTTTACTTTATAAATTTAGTATAGGCCAAACATGAGTTTAAATAAAAAAGAAAAGAGTGCACATATTGCAATTAGAAGTTGGTTTTCAAAATTTAACATGGATATTCTACTCTAAACCATTAGAGAACCTTATACATTCCAAGAAGATCTCCCAACAATTAATCATGTGCTTCACATTTTAGGTTGGAAGACTAAAATTTAATTTTGAGATAGAAGGAGAAGACCATTGCATATTATATATATAGCATATCATTTTATATTATATTGTATTATATTATATTATATCATATTATATCTATAAGCTTAGGTGCAAAGAAATAGACACTTATTGATATACATTTTAGTTCAATACACTGCACAACACATTCATTAAAAATTTATTGTTTTCTAGTATGAAATTCAAGGAGACAAACTTAGAGATATAACTATACATATAAGATGTAAGAACCGACTGAATTAAACTATATTTATATTATATTTTAATACCTAAACCGGACAAGTGTCAAAAAATGTGCTGAATTGAGCATTTACTCATCATTTTCCCAAAGAAATAAAAAAAAGGAAGAGGCTGCATCAGAAAGTTAGTGATAGAAGACGCACTCGGAAAGAGAAGAAATAATGTTTAGATTCACTGATTTTCAAGGGGAAGTTAACTCATCCAAGACTTGACCCAAAAGCCATATTTTTTCCAACCAAATGAAATTTATATTAAATGGAGTATAAGGGGTCTTCCAACACATCATGAACATGCCTCTAAATTCTCTCAACATGACAAACAAATAAATCACAAAACACTTAAATTCAAGCTAAATCAAGTTACTTGATCCTTTACTTGTCTTGATCTCTTCACAGCTTCCCTGTATTCATTCACTGCTCTAGCACAATCCCATGGGTTATGGCACCAATCACAAAAAGGAATTATGATATTTGTGAAGGCTAAGGTTTGGTATTTTACATTTCTGGTGGTGGCATGGTCAATTTGGTTTATGAGAAATTGTATGGGTCACAACTCCAACTCTTGGGATGAAGATATGCTATTTGAGATGATTAGAAGGAGAACCACTTCTGACTGTGGTAAGTCAGAAAGTAGTATGTTTTCCTACCATCAATGGAACACTGTGCGCTACTGATGTGCTCAGGAAACTTGAAAATAGAGGGTGCCTTGGATGATGCAGCAGTGTGTATCCCTATAAATGTTGTAGTGCTTTGTATTACTATATATGTATGAATCAACCAATGTGTTTTTTATTCCTTTATCTTGGCAATGTGGATTATTATGGTAACAATTAAATTTATGCAGTGTATATATGGGTAGGAGTGCTCCTTGGACAGTAAATTAATAGAATTTTGATTCATCTAATAAAAAAGAACTTGTGGCAGGCTAAAAACTAGAATTACAATTTCTAGTTCCTAGTACAAAGCTTTTGCAAACCCTAATAGACATGTTTAAGAAGGGCAAAATGCACCCCAATGGATTTGTTCCAGCATCAAAGCATATCATAAGAGTCATTCTTGATATTTCATCAAAAGAAATGAGCTCAAAGAAATAGGAAGAAAAAATCAATGCAAAGAGTAAGATTTCCTTATGGTACTGAGGAAGTACAGATCCACATAATGAGCAATTTATGGAAGAGGATAAAAAAACAAACTTTCAAAATCTGTTAAATGATCAACATATATAGTAAAAAGAAATAATCATTTGAAGAACTTGGTTAGTATAATTAAAGAGAACATACTCCGACCTTCAGAACTCATAATTCTGCCCTTTTGTTAGAAGATGATAACTGCAACATCTACATCACAGAGAACAGATAGCTACGCAATCAGTATCTTCTACTTCATCATCAGAGCCACGTCAATCAGTATCTTTACAGGAGAATCTTTTTTTTTTTTTTTAGAAAATGACACAAATACTCACCAAAATTGGGCAAAGTCCCGAGATATATAGTAAGTAGCTACGCATTGTGTAGCTATTACTAAAGTTTCAACCTTTGCAGAGAAAAATTACAAATTTTGAAGAGACCAGTAGTGGCAACCGGGAGCTACGGCTTAAAAGGTCAAAGGAAAGAGAAGAAGTAAAACCCAGAAAGAAAACAGCCTAAATTTTCTAGTAAAGCAAACAAGTATCAGCCTTTATGCAAAGAAAACAAATTTTTAAGAGATCAATAATAGCAGCCCATGATCCCATAGAAAGGTTTCATCTTTCAAGGTGCTAAGGAAGGAGGAAAAACAAAAAGAAAATCACTGGGAAAAGCCAATATTTTCTAGGAAACCAAACAGCAACCACCCTAGAAAATTCTTGGGAACGAAGGGAGGAATCAAAGAAGGGAGAAGTTCAGAAACCCTAGAAAGATGAGCAGAAACGCAGAGGATCTACTGATTTTTGATATAGCAATTCCGTATATTCAGACCCAGAAACCCTCATTTTCTTTCCATCAACTTTTGTCTTTCCCCACCGAGGGTTGGATCAAGTTTGTTCCAGCTTAAATAAGGTATCCAGTTTGATAACTTGTGTAAGCAGCAGCCTCTGCTGAGACACTCGCCCACCATTTTTAAAGTGCATGATGCAGGTCGAGTTTGTATTAATCGGGGCAAAACCCGAATACCGGGCGGGAAACAAAAAAAAAAACTTTTGTCTTTCCCCCACAAAAAGACCAAAAAATTCATAGCTAATTAAAAGCTTTTTAACTCATCTTCTCACACTGTTTTGGTAATACTAAGAAAAGAAGAATGAAAATCAGAACGGAAAAATACTAACGAATAAAGAACATCGACAGTAAACACCCAAAAAAAAAAAAAAGGAAAGTAATAAAAACAAATAGTAGTATCTGTAATGTCAACATCTTCCTTCAATGACGTGCTCAACGGGCCAATGGTGTCTTGACAACGCACCACGTTGGATCGACCGAAAAGGGGGTGAGGGGGGGTGCTCGCTTTGAATGGATTGGCAAAAGCCATTAGCTTGAGATGAAAATTGTTTGCTTTTGTTTTTTTTTTTTAAGTAAAAAATTTTTCTTCTTTGTTTCAAGAGGAAAAAGAAAAAAAGATAGAAGAAAAATGATGCAGGCATTTTTTTTTTTTTGAACTACAAATTTTTATTAATAGAGTATAAGGATACTCCTATCCATTCGTACATATTATATTTAGTTGTTTCCATATATCAAGTAATAGAAAACCATAAAAAGCATAAGCTTACAACCTTGTAAGACTCAACCCAAAATCCCACCCTTTCCTCCCTTCCCTTTAATTAATTTTGCACATGGTTTAGGATTTACTATCCAATCTGATAGAGGAAACAAATCTACTCCTAATCTTGTTGTTATCCAGTGGTATGCTCTTGCTTGTATTAATCCCAATAGGTTTTCCATATCAACCTCTATGTCTTGAAAGATTTTGTAATTTATACACAACCATATTGACCAAATAAAGGCAAACCAAACAATTTCCCATCCCACATTAGTTGATTTTCTTTCAGTAGGCCAACAGTGTTGCATAAAAGCTTTACAACATTCCGAGTGTGGCACATATGTTACATCCCACTAGTTAAAGCACTTTAACCAAAGCTTAAAAGTTATAGGACAAGTTAATAACAAATGATAAACATTTTCCTCATTTTTTTAGCACAACACACACAAACCACCTTCTTCAACATTAATGATTCCTCTAGCAATCATCTAATCCTTTGTTGGCACTCTATTTAATAAAAATTTCCACATAAGTGTACACACCTTCTTGGGTACCAAAGCATTGCAACACCTTTTGAAATTTTCTTCTTGCCTTTGAGGGTCACTATGAGCCAGAAATTTGTATGCAAACTTTGTGGAATAAATCCCATCTTTCTCAAGTTGCCATTCCTACTTGTCTTCTCTATTCTGGTGAGGTGAAATCCCTTGGAGAAGAGCTTTAAACTGCTACTTGATATTGACTTCTCTTTGGAAGAGTTGCCTTCTCCAATTAATATTCCAATACCACCTACCATTTGACCAGCATCCCATCTCAGCAACTATTTTCTCTTTCACTATAGATAAAGCATACGCATTTGGGTAATTTAGACATAGAGTGCCACCCCTCTCCCAATTATGTCTCCAAAAAGACACTGACTCCCTTTTACCTAAAACTAACTTAAAATTCTTTTGTAACCAACCCTCATTTCCTTCCATCACTCCATTGGACTACATAAATTCTTCCACCATTGAGATCCTAGGTTTCCCTCCTTATTCAACCAATGAGCCCAACTAAATCTATCCACTCCATATTTTCTTTTTAGCACTTGTCTCCAAACACCATTTCTCTCCAAAGCTATTCTACCCCACCATTTTCCCAATAACACCACATTAAACGCTCTAAGATTCCTAATACCCAATCCACCCAACACCTTCTCCTTGCATACTTACTCCCACCCCACCCAATTAACCTTCCTTCACCCCTCAGTCCCCTCCCCCCCAAAAAAAAACCCCCTCCTAATTGAATCTAAAACTTTTATCACTCCTTTTGGCATCAAAAACTTTGGCATCAAAAACATTGACATCATGAAAACTGGAAGGCTACTGAGCATAGAATTAATCAGGATGATTCCACCACCCTAGGACAGATTACGAGATTTCCATATTAACAGCTTCTTCTCAAAATTTTCAATAAGTGGTTTCCAATATTTCAACCTCATCATATTAGCACCAACCGGAATGCCCAGGTACTTGAAAAGGACCTCTCCAACATCACAATTGAGCACCATAGCCATACTAGTCATCCAATCTTCATTTACATTACCTCCCATTAGCTTGCTTTTCATATAGTTAATTTTTAACCCCAAGACTAGCTCAAAAGCTCTCATCACCCCTTTTATTGCATACACATTATGTACCAATGCCTTCACAAAATGATAATGTCATCCACAAACTGTAGATGCGATACACCATCTAGCCGTTCCCAATCTATACACCCTCTAATAATCCTTTTTGCACTGCTGATCTCATAATCCCATTAAGTCCTTCTGCCACAATTAGGAACAGGAAGGGCGAGAGAGGATCCCCTTGCCTCAACCCTCTACTAATAGAATACTCCTTTGTAGGACTTCCATTTACTAAAACAAATATTCTACTTGTTCTTAGGCATTCTTGAATCCAGCCTATCCAAGTTGCTCGAAAGCCCATTTTTGTCATTATAAAGGTAAGAAATTCCCAACACACTTTGTCATAAGTTTTTTCAAAATCTGCTTTGAAAATTAGGTAGCTTCTTTTCTTCTTTTTATCTCATCAATTACCTCATTTGCCAGTACCACTCTGTCCATTAACTGTCTGCCTCCTACAAATGCCGATTGCTGCTCCCCTATTATTCCATCCATGACCTCTCTCAATCTGTTAGCCAATAGCTTGGAAATAATTGTATACATGCACCCAATCAAGGAAATAGGCCTGTATCCTCAACACGAATTGGATTATCCTTTTTTGGGATTAGTACCACAAAGGATGAATTTGAGCCTTTCACCAGCTTGCCATTTTTTTGAAAATCCTCTACGAATTAGAACACATCATCCTTTATTGTTTCCCAAGATGCCTTAAGGCACCCAAAATTAAATCCATATGAATCATATGCTTTAGAACTGCTACAATTCCAAACTGCTTGTTTTACGTCTTCCTTGCTAAATCTACCCACAAGCATCTTGTTGTCTTCATCTAAGACCTGTTTAAAATTTATCCTTTCCAGAGCTGGTCTTGACCATCCTTCATCTGCAAACATCTTCTCAAAGTACATTGATAACCCATTTTTAATCTCCTCCACCTTCTTGAGATCTTTTCCATTGATTTTCACACTATTGATATCATTCCTCCTCCACCTTCCTTTGATGCATTGATGGAAGAATTTTGTATTTTCATCCCCTTCTTTAATCTAGGTTCTCCTTGATTTCTATCTTAGCATACTTTGATGCAGGCATTATTAACCAATAGGAATCTGTAAGGATGGTTAGAGCTCCCCACGAGGTGGGGACTCACTCTCCATCCCTATGCCTGCCAATGATGGATATAGAAATTTTTTTTTTGGGAGATAAAAAATGACCTCTGTCCCTATATCTGAGGGAGATGATAGGTTTCATGAGTATTTGAAGTTCCCGTCAAATATTAAGTATATGAAATTTAACTTTATTTTTTTTGATAAATAAAAAAAGTAAAAATTTAAAACAATTCAAATAAGTAAATCCATCAACATATAGTGCAACAAAGCAATATCTAGGAACTAAATGCAGTAAATACACACTACCATACGTGTCCAATAAGTCCAACAACAAATTCATAAAAACAAAAAATGCATGAACTACCATACATGTCCTGGTTGGGTTAGGTTATTGAATTGGGTTTGAGAATACTAGATCTAAAAAAAGTAGGGTAGGTAAGTTAGGTTAGATTGGATTAGTCAATTAGGTTGAGTAAAAATTAATTAGTAATATATTTACAAAATATATATGAAAAATATATATAAGAATAAATATATATATTTTTTATATATGGATCCTCTCCACAGAGTGGAGGAAATCCTCCATGAAATTTCACAGAGAAAAAAATGCCTCTATCCTCGCGGCCAAGATCTCTGCAAAGCTTCATGGGTCTTGAAGGAAATTGCTATCCCTAGGAGTCTAGTTAAATCATCGCTCATACTTTTTCTCTCTGTGAGAGTGTTGGTAATAAGGAATTTTTTTTATATGGTTGTTTGTGTTTTTGTGGTTATTTCTTTTTGGCATTGTTTTCTCTCTTTTCATTGGAAATAACTATGGTGGTTGGAAGAGGGGTTGAGGAAACTATGGGTTTTGATCCTTGACAAGTTGAAAAAATGAAGTGGTAAAGGGGACCCAGATAATGTTGGCTGGTGAGTAGTGGTTATCAAACGAGGTAGAATGCTCAACTGGAGTGTGTAGCAAGATGAGGCAAGGGATTTGTGGTTGGCTTGTTTGGGCTAGGGGAGTGGAAGGGGAAGTGTTGATTAGATGGGATTGTCGGTAGGAGAGAGAGACAAGTACTAAATTGATTAAGGTAGAAAGACAACGGACATGGGCAGATTTGGTGGTGCTAGGCATGGAGGCTTGAGGCAAATGGCCCAGTGGTATATGGTAGCAACATGAAGGATTACTACAATAGATTTTGGTTGGCTTGGAGGAAGGGTGTTGACTAGTGAATGTCCTAGTAAGGGAGCTTGGACGATGGCTATTGGCGCAAGGACTTGGTTCAAGTTTTTTGTAATTTGATTGGTTGATGCAGAAATCTTTTGGAATTGATAGCATTCCAAATTAAGAGTTGCTTAATTTGAATGAAAATAGTATTCCATTTCTTCTCACGATAACTGACATAGAGAGGAATTAGGAGCTATTCTTATTCAAATTTATTTTTTCTCTTTTAAGACCACTCTGATTGGGGTGACTTGTGTTTAGTTTTTTAGATACATTTTTTAGCATATTAGGGTTTTTGGGATTTTCCCTAAACTACTTATGTTGGTATTCAACTAATTATAGAATAAAAAGAAACCCTAGTAAGTGTTGAGTAGGATTGGTGATGATCTCTTCTGCTCTATTTTCACCTATTGTTAGTCTTGTAATTGGAAAAATACCCAAATTCACCCCCAAAGTATAGTGATGGGGATGGATCCACCCCCAAACAAAAAACAGGGATAAATCCATTTACAAAATTTTCTACTTGAACAAATTACCCCAAATTTAATGTGTGACGTCATTTAACGTCAGCAATCTGTTAATTTATTATGTCACTAATAATGGATTGCTGACATTAGATGATGTCAAATTAAAATATTGCTAACAACAAATGACGTCACACGTTAAATTTGGGGTGATTTGTCCAAGTCGAAAACTTTGTGGGTAGATTTGTCCCCATTTTTTGTTCGAGGGTGGATCTGTCCCTGCCACTATATTTTTGGGTGAATTTGAGTATTCTATACTTGTAATTTATTGCCAGTTATATTAATAAAATTTCTCTTCCATAAAAGGAAGAAAAAAAAAAAAGATCAACAATCATTAATTAAAATTCCTAATTTAAGGTCAATATTAGAGTTTTAAACACTTATAATACCGAATAATAAAAAAAATGATATAAAGCACTATAATAGGGAAGATGTGTATATGTGGTAAATGATATAATATATCTGTAAAACTTTAAAGAAGTTCTATGCAATCAAGACTATATACTAACTATTACATGGGCAGGCTTTTCAAATTTGGTGGTTTTAATTTTGTAGTATGTCATTGGCCATATTGCGAAAGTAAGAACTCATAAAACTTTCAATGGTGCAGTTATGGCCACTAATTATTTTGTTCAGACCACCTAACTTTATTTAAAAAATACTAATTTTGTTTAATTTAATTGTTAAAAATAGTTAATAAATAATATTTATTACTTAATAAATTAAAATTAGTTTATAAACTAATATTTTCAAATATCATAATTAATTGTTTAAAAAAAATACAAATATTAATAAAATTTTGATGGTCTTAATAAAACAATTAGTAGTGATAACAACACCCAACTTTCAAGTGTATGTTAGTAAGGTAAGGCATTTTCCCATTCATTTTTTTTTTTTAACAACACTTATTCCCATTTATTTATAACTATAGGAATTGATATGTAATTATCTATGTTACCTTTGATTAGTTGAGCTAATGTGCACTAACTTCAAATTTTCAGCTTAAGGTCAAGATTAGATTTCAAACCTCTTGAATATCAAGTACTTAACATCTACTAATATACCAAAGAATAAATCACACTTATGATGGATGTATCAACCTATATTTAGTATGTTATACAACTTGTGACTATTATATTAATGTTCTCTTTAACAATAGATTTACTTAAAAATTAAAACAAAATTGTCATTCAACTTTAGTTGGTCTAATTTTTTCTTTCTTTCTTATAAAAAAAAGAGAGGGTTTTTCAATATAATTTTAAAATTTTGCTTTTATTGGAAGTGGTAAGTTGGGGCTGGGTTCTGCTATTTATAGGAATAGGTTGATGGGTCTTAGGCCTCTGTCTCTCATCTTGCAGTTGGGCCCTCGATTAGCAGGCTGCTGCGATGCTGATTTTGGTATCAACAACCTCTAATTTCTTTTCTTCTTTTGGTAAAGTCTTGATCTAGTAACCCTCACAAATATTCATTTTACTAGGTGTAATAATTTTTTCAATATTTTTCTTTATAAGTAAATAAGATATCATTAAAGAGGTACAGCGGGTACCTCAAACCCATTTTACATCAATAGTTCAATACAATAATTTTTTTAATATTAATCACATAATTAATGGTTGCCGTTCAAAAAATAAAAAAGTCACATAATTGATGAGAATGAGAAAATGAAAATTGATGTTTTTATTTAAAGTAATAAATTGTAAAAGTAAAATTAAAAATATTTAAAAAAGATGGTTTATTACTAGAATCTCTAAAAATAGAAATAACTATACATTATTAAATTAATTCATTTCAATAAATTCAAAATAAAAAAATACTAAAATAACTTTTTTTTAAAATATGAACAAAATTATTTTGATTTTTTTCTCACATTAGATAATATCATGATCAGCAACATCCTCACTATATTCTTCTATGGTATTTTCACACTATATAATTACATTTAGATTATATACAATTTAAGAAAATGCTAAAGAGAAAACCAGTGGACTAATCCACCAAATACACTAATCATATAGCATTATTTGGGATCACACAAGCATTATTTTAAGATCACACAATTATTTTAGCTGTAATATAATTCAAACAGTTGATATTAATGGTTTTGTGGCAATCCGATAAATAATTCCGTCACAACCTTCAAGCACTAGATATTTTGGGTGCAATCATTTCTTGCTTTCCTTTGTTGAGTTTGTTGTTGCTGCCTTGACTTCCCACCAATACACTAATCCAAATCAAAAGATGGTTAATTAATTTATTTTATTCAAAATAGTGTTTCATAGTCTAAGTTGCTTCGGATTACAATATATGAGTGATTGGATAAGGGGATATTGATTGTAAGGTGGCACCCAGCATCCAACACCCAGCTTTTGCATTTTAGTGTCAGTTCAAACTACAAAACTATGGGTAAATTTTTAAGTAAAAAAATAAAAAATAAATAAATAAACTCCTAGACTTAAAAAGGAAAGGCTCACCTTTTCCCATAACTTCACATTTTCTTCTAGTAACATTTTCTCCTGAATTAAGACTAAAATTGTATTATTGGGAAAAAACCCAAGGGGAATTTTTGAGAAGCAAAGAGTTAGAAGATTGAGGAAGTACGTATGTTTAATTCAATATAGGGGGTTATTCTTACCTTCGCTTTTAGACGATGTATCTCCTCCTGATATAACTGGGCCTATAATATAGGACATAAAATGTTTAGCCTACGTACCTTTACGCGAGCAAACACAATTTTCAAGAATTGTCTAGAAATTATATGTAGGTAGATGCATGGCACAATGAAGAATCTAGTACACTGGAGAAATTTGGATCAATTTTACGAGGAACGTCAAGGCAAAGCCCCTTTCGTATCAGTAGATGGCACAATGAAGAATCTATTACAAGGTATATTAGAGACTCCAATCCCAGATCATGGAGGACATCTTGAATCAATTAAATGGTTGAAGGAATGTGGGTCGCAGCTCTATTTATTAGTATATGATAACCTAAGGGAAATATGGCTGTTGTAAGTCTATAAAGGGTCCATTGGCGATGCAAATACTCTATAAATATGCTAAAAAGCTCATTTGATGGTAACTCAAATGCTAATTTTCCTTCAAAAGCAGAAGTCTTGTAATCATATATTGATTCATTAACGTAACTACTTTTAGTCTAAATGCAAATCTAAAGGTTGCAAACCTTTCTTGCCCTGATGTTTTTCAAGCTTTGTTCAAGCTGGCAACCAATCTCTTGAAGTTCCTCGACAGAACAAGAGCCCAATCCTTGACCCAAAAGCTTCCTATATAACATCAAAATTTCAAACTTTAAAAATCCTTTCAACAGGATGAGGAGAAGTACATGACAGAAACATTAAATCATTGTTGAACCTTTTAGAAACTTCCAGGAACTCGATCTTCTTAAACATGTTTGCTGTTGCAATCCTCAAGTGCTGCACTTTGAAATTTTTTTTAGGAAACCGTAAGTATTATTAGCAGCTGTAGGCTACTAAATTATTATAACTCATGAAGCGAATTGTTTGATAAGAGCAATGAAGATGTAATGTAGATTATATCTAGAGAGATCCAATCATAAGTATCGAAGAATCAAACCACAAAACCTAGTTAAAACAAAAGATTGCATGGCTTTGATCCATTCTTGGAACGATTTACTGAAATTAATGAAAGTATTATAACCATGTTTTGGACTGCCCCCGTGGTATCTTGTTTATAGGAGACTATAATAAGCATTGTTGGAGCTTTAAAATTCTTTCACGTCCTAAATCATTGATATAGTAATAGAAGCAGATTGGCGACCAAGTTAATTTTCATTCTAATCAACTGCAAATTAAGTACGTATCTTTCCTTTCCAAATAGAGTTTTATCATAAATATTAACATCTATGCTTACATCTTAATGTTCACGCTGCTCCTTCATATAACTTAGATTATGTAAGGATCCCCCACTCAAACATCAAACCTTACAATTTGCTTTCTTAACTATAATTGCTTCTTCTACCAAAAAAAAAAAAAAACTATAATTGCTTCTGTTCTCTATGAAAAACAGATAAATTTTGAACTGCCCTTTCTCAGAAATTAAAAAGATGGAGGTCTAACCTGCATGTGTTGTTCCATTTCAGGCTTGAAAGTTGGAATTTCTTTTGAATACATATAGTATCGTTCAATGGTCTTCTGCATACTGAAGCATTTCACCAAAAGAAAAAAATAAATAAAAATAAAAATAAAAATAAAAAAGAAGAAAAGTCATCAATCCATGTTAACGGATATATCCTATTAGCAGGTGCCACGCAATTTCATTAATTAAGAAGTGTGTGAGCTCTCAAAACTACATAAGTTTCAGACCATCCCTAGTTACTGAGGTGCAGAATCAGAACATTACATACTTTTATTAGATGAATCAAAAATATCATTACTAGGAGTACAATGGGTACTCCACCCTTAAACTTACAACCACAAGCCATGAATTTATAGATTCACATACACTCAAAGTTCAGCTTCACCAACATTTAAGAAAGAGCTTAACTAATTCAGCAAAGATTCCAGCGTTTCCTTCAAATTTCCTTAGCACAAGGTTGTGGAAAAGAACACCAGTGATGTTAGGAGAACACACAACATTACATACTTGCCTCAACACACCATCTAAGCCTAAAAAATGAATGCCAAGAATGAACATGCATTCAAGTTCACAGAATGCTCACCTCAAACAAGTTATAACTTAGACTACATACCTAAAAAACAAGAATTAAAGATTACAGGCATTTAATTTGAATGTAATAAAGGGAAATTAGTTTTTTTTTTTTTTTTTTATTTGGTTCTCCTAACTTGTTTTACTAAAGAGACTCTGACATATTTATAGGGTATTGCACCAACATTGAAAAATTTGACATGCAGATTCAACATCTTCTAGCATCCTATTAAATGTATAATTTAAACGATAATTGGTTTGTGAATTACAAATTTGAGTGTGAATTTGGATTTAAATCTTCAATTTTGAGTACCTCCTTTGGCTTTGTAAAAAGGCTAAAATTAAGTTTAAGCCATTGAGGTTAAGAGGTTGTTAACTTTAAGCCCTTGAACTAAAAAACACAAAATTTAAGCCCTGCATCTACATGAACACGTCAAATTGGCCCTCCCTTAATTGGACTATATTTTAAATACATGGAATTAATGCTAGGCCTTTGGGCACACATGGAGGCTGAGTTTGCATTGATGGCTTGCATAATGGTGAAAAAGGCGAATGAGCAATGACTAATTCAAAGATAGATTGGAAAATTCTCAAATCACATGACAACAACTCTACACATTGGAGGCCTATAAGTAAAACCCTAGTTCTACAATTTGGGAATTTTCCAAACTGCCTCTAAATTGGCCATCGCTCATTTGCCTCTTTTACCATTATACAGGCCATCAATGCCAAGTCAGCCCCCATATGTCCAAAGGCCCACCATTACATATGGTCTAGTTAGCATCAATGAACGGTGTTAGGTACAGCACATTATGAAGTCCTATTTAGCTGTTAATGATCGGCCAATTTGATGCATTCATTTAGTTTGAGGGCTTAAATAATGTTTTTCCAACTTTGAGGGTCTAAAATTAACAACTTCTAAAGTTTGAGGGCTAAAGCTTAATTTCAACCTTGTAAAAAAATAGTAGATTAGTGAAAAAAAAATACACTGTCAATCTCATAAATCTTATATCCATGTAAAAATTGAATACTTAATAATACACATATGTATTCCCCAACCTATATGATATAAATACATGGATTTCAAAATGAGACAATTACATTACAACCAAACAATATATTGCTAAATGCTTGTATTTTTAAGACATGAAGAAAATCAAATTTACGTCACCAAATAGCAAACGAAGACATATATTTGAATTTAAATCTCACCTTTTATAGTTATTTTTCATTGCTAATTAAACAAACTACAAAATATATATAACCTTATTAGATTTCTAACTTTCAAGGGTAATTAATTGCTATAAGAAAAAAAATGTAGTCAATTCAAAAAAAGACAAGTAAAAATAGAGTCTTATGCATATGGTATGAGGAAAAGATTTATCAAAAATAAGAAAATCAACATGGTATTTCCAAATATGAGGAAACTAAAGATAATAAAAACTTAGGATAGTCCTTTAAAAATATGTTAGTTTTGTTACTAGCAATAATAAATTATTGGTTATGAAGAGTGACAAAGGATTTGATGAAGAATCAATGTAGGGTGGATGGTGTAATTTTACTTTATAAAATTTAGTATAGGCCAAACATACTCAAGAGTTTATACATTAGGAGTGCATTGGCAGATGATTAATTTCTTTTCCCCTACAAATGTATCCAATGATTCCTTTTAACTAATTCTAAACACAAACAAGTAATATTAATTGTTCTTTAATCTACCACCCAATTAACAAAATGCACCTCAAGTAATGACGTGTTTCAAAGAGAGTCAAAACGTCTAATACATTAGATTTTAGCTTTTTCCAAGTAAAATTTTCTCTTTCATACTTACAACATCATTTAGTGACTATATTATTCCTATGCCTCTCACTATTGGCCTGAACACATAATTTGATCACATATATGAATTAAACACCAAATAAAGACTTAAAAAAGGGATTTACATTTTCTTTGCATGAATGGTCAAATAATCCCTTGGAGTGTGCTAAAGCAATCAACTAGTATAGGATGTTGCAATGTTCAAATGTAGCCCTTAAAACAAAAGTCCTTATTTTGAGATTTTGTATTGATATAGAATGGGTTTACGGTATGCCTTCTACCTCTTTAATAATATTTTATTTACTGATAAAAAAAGATTAAAAATATAAAGTTATGATCCACTTTCACATAACTCTTACAGACATTAGTTAAACAAAATCTTACCATTCATCTCTCCATTATGAATGGTTAAGATTTATGATAACTTTTTAGATAAAAGAGCAATTATATTTAAAAAGTATGATAAAAAGTGGATAAATATCAACAATTCATAATGTAGAGGCAAATGGCTTTTGTGTAAGAGTTGTATATAAATATGTATTCCAACTCATAAATATATAATAGAAAAAAGAAAAATATAAATATTTACCGAACACTTGAAAAGCAAATGCTTAGCAATGATAAATTGACTATAAAAAATGAAAATCTAATAAGCCTAAGATCATGCCGCTAAGAAAATAAGGTAAATTTCCATGCCTCAGAAAAGCATACATTCACAGATTCCTTCTAACACACATAGGCGCCATATATTTTAATCAGCCAAGCACCAATGAATTTTATTTATTCACTTCTATAGGACATATACTACAAGAAATTAATGATTTCATAACTACTTTATGTAGCTTCAAACTTTTATAGTGAAGATTGTAGGGTTTAACACAATTCCTAAGCACATGTGATATCATACACCATATATATAAAAAGAAAAGGACAAAACTAGTGTGAGATTTAATATCTAATAATTAATGTGTAAATTGAAATGGTAGCAGGCTAATAACTAGAATTACAGGTTCTAGTTCCTAGCAGCAAAGCATTTGCAAAACCTAATAGACATGTTTGTGAAAGGCTAAATGCACCTAAATGGATTTGTTCCAGCAGCAAAGCATATCATAATAGTCATTCTTGATACTTCATCAAAAGAAATGAACTCAAAGACAAATAGGAAGAAAAAATCAATGCAAACATTAAGATTTCCAAATAGTACTGAGGAAGTACAGATCCACATAATGAGCAATTTATGGAAGAGGAACAAAAAACAAACTTGTCAAATATGTTAAATAATCAACATATATAGTAAAAAGAAATAATCAATTGCACAACTTTGTTAGTATAATTAAAGAGAACATACTCAGAGCTTGAGAACTCATAAAGTCTTCCTTTTTGTGAGAAGATTATAACTGCAACATCAACATCACAGAGAACAGATAGCTCAAAAGCCTTCTTAAGCAGCCCGTTACGACGCTTGGTGAAGGTCACTAGTCTGTTTGCTGCATTCTCAATCCTTTTCAATACAATTTTCCCTCTCACCATCTTCTACTTCATCATCAGAGTCACGTCAATCAGTAACCTTATAAGAGAATCCATTTTTTTTTTTAGAAAAAATGACAAATACTTACCAAAATTGAGCTAAGTCCACAAATATATATTGAGAAGCTACGCAGTGAGTTTAAACCTTTGCAAAGAAAAATTACAAATTTTGAAGAGATTAATAATGGCAGTCCAGAGGAATGTTTTAAAAGCTCAGAAAGGGAAGGAAAACCCCGAAAGAAAATAGCCTAAAATTTCTAGGGAAGAAAATAAGTTTCAGCTTATGTACAAAGAAAACAAAATTTGAAGACATCAATTATAGCAGCCCATAATCCCATAGAAAGTTTTCATCTTTCCAGGTGCATAGGAAGGAGGAAAAAGAAAAAGAAAATCACTGGCTTGCCAAAATTTTCTAGGAAACCAAACAGCAACAAGCCTAGAAAATTCTTAGGAACAAAGGGAGGAAACAAAGACGGGAAAAGTTCAGAAACCTTGGAAGGATGAGTAGAAACAAAGACGGGAAAAGTTCAGAAAACTTGGAAGGATGAGTAGAAACGCAGAGGATCTATTGATCTATTGATTTTTGATATGGCACTCTCTTTACACTCAGACCACAAAAACCCTTATTTTCATTATATCCTCGTTTTTACCCACAAAAAGAAAAATGTTCCCTACTCTGTTAAATGTTTTTTATTTTTTTGTTTTTTCTTTGAACAGAACAATTTGAGAGAAGGGGAATGGGAGCCGTGGGGCTCCCAAATGCAACCTACGGGGTGATCCCCACTTAACCAAAGATCTTCACTATTAGGCGGGGGCATGCAGATCAATTAAATGCTTTTTAACCCATTTTCTCACCTTGTTTTGGTAATATTGAGAAAAGAAAAAGGAGCGAAAGAGGAAAATCAACAGTAAACACAAAAAAGGTAATAAAAAAATAGTATTATATAACATCTCAACAACTTTCGTACGATGATGTGCTCAACGGGCCAATGGGGGGAAGGCGATCGTGTCATAGGCTCGCCTTGAATAGATTGGCTAAAACCATTAGCTCGAGAAGAAAATTGTTAGCTCTCATTTTTAAGTAAATTTTGGAGAAGAAAATTTTCTCTTCTTTGTTTAATTCAAAAAAAAAAAGAAGAGAAAAATAATGTACGCACTCTTAACTAGCAAGAGTTTAGCTAAGTCACCATTCATTAAATTAAAGATTTTGATTTAAAACTTTACAATGCTAAATAATTAATTTTTAATGTATAGTCAAACAAATGATGTAAGGTATAAATAAGGAAGATGTGTATATATAGTAAGTGATATAATGAGTCCTTAAAACTTTAAAAAAGGTTTGGTGCAATTAAAAGTCTATACTAACTATCATATGAGATAAGCTCCTTAAATTTAAAAGTTTTAAATTTGTAATATGTCACAACTCATGTTGCAAAAACAATAACTCATAAAACTTTTGTGTGTATGTATTAATTAGGTTACAGCTTTTTCTTATTTATATATAGGAGCTAGAATTGATATGTAATTAGGTATATTATTGTTGTTTGGTCGTTAATGTACACTAGTTTAAAATTTTAAACTTGGGGTTAACAACAAAATTCAAACTTTTTAAATAATAAGTACTTAACTTCTACTAATATACCAAAGGATATATCAATTTTAAGGATGTATCAACTTATAACTAATATGCTATACAATGAGTGAGTATTATATTAATGATCTTCACTTTTTAACAATGGATTTACCTAAAAATGAGAATAAAATACTCATTCAACTTTAGTTGGCTTTTTTTTTCTTCCTCCAACAAAATAAGGATGTAAAAATTAAATAATAAAATTTAAAAAAAGTGCATATTTGTCCTAACTCTTTAATGTAGAACAAGAAGCAAAAGTGAGGATAGAACTTAAAAAACTGAGGCAAGGATGGGAAGAGAATAGCAAAATTAGGAATTTCTAGAAGATAATTTCAATTTATAAATACTTTAATTGAATAACCATAATACAACCTACGCTTAAATATAAAAGCTAAAAACCTAAATTAGACTTACTTTATAATTAGACTCCCAATTGAATCTTTATTGAAAGATAATAATAGATCCTAATAAATATAAATTACTAGTAATGTTTACATTTAATTCCTATGTATTCGTACTCATAATAAAATCCTAATAAATATATTATTCCCTTCCTTATTTGCATCATTCTCCCCACTTGGTGAAAACTTTACCTCAAGTTTCATAGTGTTGAAGCCATACAAATTTCGAAGGAACAAAATAACACAATTGTAGTGCTTTTGGTAACTCGACTTTGATCTTCAAACCAAACAAAATAGACTCCAAAGTAGACTTCAAAGTAGGATGTTTAGCATCAAATTCTTCTAAAAAAATGAACACAATAGGTTGACCAGCTTGCAAGACAGAGAGGAACTCAAAATTTTCTTCCACAATGTCCACTAGACCATTTGGCTTTACTTCTAGAAGTTTCTTGAATACCATTTTGTCAAGATCTTCTCTATTTTCCACCACGCCATTGACCTTTGAATGTTGAAGCTCTTCAACTAACTCGTTTAGCTTGAATTCTTGTTCAAAACCCAACAAGAGAGAAGGCAAGCAACCCACTAAATTGTTTCCTTGAACTTTTACTGTATCATATCCTATAACTAAAGCAAATGGTTGACTTTGGAATTTCTTCATCAGTAACATAATTATCTACTACATCCTTTCTCAAATAAGGTTCAAGCTTAGTAACACAAGCACTTTTTCTAACAATTTTTAAGCAACAAGCAAAATAACCATATTATCTTTTTCCACACACAAAAGCAATAGAGATAATAGTTCCATAGGAATATCTTCACTTTCTTGTAAAACAAGAGTCATGATACTTTATGTATAGTCAAAGACAACTTGTGGGTGGTAATTGTGGATTGATAATAGAAAATGTTGGAACAATTCAATAATTAGTGCATCACACTCAAGATCTAACATCAACACACAAGATTGAACCCTGGCCATAATGCTCAGAATTGTTTTGCTATTATAATATGAGCAGTCACAATTGTCAAACAAATGCTCAAATGATGAAACAATTAATTTAAATACCTATTTCATTTTGTCATCATCATATGGAGAATCAAGGGTAGTAATTCTCATCATCTCGCTAATGCAAGCTACAACAACAATTCTAACATGGGCATGTGAATGAGAAAAAAGCTATTCTAAACCCGAAGGTTGTTTTGATGGGTATAGTGCCTTTTCTAAGTATGGACATAGCTTTTGTTCCACTTTTGAAAGGAAAATCCTTAATTGTAACAGGATAGAGAGAAATTCATCAATTGAGGAAGGAGAGTTCTTGAGGGAATACGCAACTTCCTTCAACCATTCTATTACTAACAACTCTTTAAAAGAAGGGACCATGATTTCACTCCATTAAACTAGAAAATCAATTTCAAGCTACTGACCTATCAAAACAGACCTCAAAAAATGGATTCTAGATTCTCGTGCTTTCCATTCGAATGTTCTGCATGAGTTACCAAATTAAAAAACAATGTTGGATCTCACAAATCTAAGGATTGGCTCAGTTTTTTTTTTTTTTTTTTTCAAGGAAATCAAAGCTTGTGGTTTGTGGGATTTTGGTAACTCTGATACCAAATTGATGTAGAGATAAAGGTGAGGATAGAACTTAGAAACAGAGGTAAGGGTGGGAAAAGAATAGTAGAATTAGGGACTTCTAGAAGATAATTTAAATTAATAAACTCTTCAACTGAATAACTCTAATACAACCTACGCTTAAATATAAAAGCTAAAAACCCAAATTAGACTTACTTCCTAATTAGACTCTAAATTGAATCTTTATTGAAAGATAATAATAGATCCTAATAAGTATAAATTACTAATAATATTCACATTTAATTCCTATATATTCGTAATCATAATAAAATCCTAATAAATATATTATTCCCTTCCTTAGTTGCATCATTACTCTTATAATAAATTAAAGTCCCACCCTTAAATTACATTTTTTTTTTTTTTGCACAGCAAAAGGAATATGATTATATAGAGTACAAGGGGTACTCCTGCCCATAATACACAAACAAGGGGAATATTGAGCATCTACTGACTCTATCTTTATTCCAAGTAGAGTCAGTTATTTGCTCAATGCTTCCAATGAACCTACAGTGAAGAATGTCCAACAACATCCTCAAAACAGTAATTAATATCCTACCAATCAAAGCACAAGATTCTATTTCCAACTACCTACCGTAGATACTAATAAAGCAATCAAGAAGCCATTACATTACATCCGGCTTTGCCTTTGATGGCTTTCCTCCTTCTACAACTAACCTTTATGCAATCAACAGGATTGAGAAGCCAATCAGAAAGAGTGAAGGCATACCTGTCATTTTTTGCTTTAATCCATATGAAAGATCTCAATTGAATTAATTCGAACAACTTCCTCGCACTTATCTCTTTATGCTGGAAAATTTTCTGATTGCGAGCAAGCCACACAGTCCACACAACCGTGCTCCATAGGCAATCCCATCCTTGTCTTGTTCGTGCCTCTTTGCTCCAATCTCCAAATTTTTCAAATGTCTTTAAACAGTCGATATCGAGTTTTGCCTCGGCCCCCCACCATTGGGCGCATGCTTCCCACAGCCATCGAGTCAGCTTGCACCTTAAGAATAGATGTGCTGAGTCCTCTTCTTGTTCTTCACATACAACACACTTACTCTCCTCCATGTCTTTAATAATCCCTCTTTTCAACAAATTCACCTTGGTTGGTATTCTATCCAACATTAACTGCCAGTTGAAAGCTGATACTTTGGTCGGGAGTGTTGTGTTCCATGTTCTTTTAAAAATTGTAGATCCATTAGGTCCGCTTTGATCAGTTGCTAATATGTGGTATGCTGATTTTGATGAGTATTGCCTTTCCTTGTCGTGAATCCATTCCCACTTGTCAGGTCTGCCTTGAGTAATCTTAGTGCCCTCTATCATTCTTTCTAGATCGACGACCTCTTCATCTTCCCATTCGAAAAGATTTCTCCTCCATGATAACTTCCATTTCCACGATCCACTCCTTAAGTTACCCATTTGATTGCATGTTTTCTCCTTTCCTGTTGATAGAATATACAACCTAGGAAATTTGTTAGCAAGGCAACCCTCCCCTCCCCAATCATCCCACCAAAAGCTTGCTGAATTTCCGTCCCCAATTTTCATTCTAAAACCCTCCGACAGCCATCCTACACTCTCCTCATTCACTCTATCTAGGCAACACACATCTCTCCACCATAAGGATCCCCTTCCATTGTTATCTTTAATCCAATCCATCCAATGCTTCCCACCCATACCATATTTCGCTGATATTATTTTCATCCATAGTCCTTCCTCCATTTTTGCTAACCGTCCCCACCAGTTCCCCATCAATGCCAAATTAAACTTCCTCAAAACTCTCACTCCCAGCCCTCCCTCATCTTTACTTTTACATACATCCCTCCAACTTACCCAATTTATTTTCCTCTCCTCCGCCCCCCCGCCCCATAAAAAACGTCTACGTATTTTATCTATTGATAGGAGTGTACCTTTTGGAATTACGTAGGCTGACATTAGGAACACGGGCAAGGAAGACAACACTGAATTGATGAGCGTGATACGACCTCCCATAGAAAGGTATCTGCCCTTCCAGCTGGCTAGTTTCCTCTCAACTGCTTGTATCATTGGTTGCCACATTGCTTTCCTTCTGTTGTTCCCCCCTATTGGGATTCCCAGATATTTAAATGGGAGTTCTCCTTCTTTACAGTGCAATCTATATGCCATTTCTGTTTGCCAACTCTCTGCTACTCCCACCCCCATCACATGGCTTTTCCTGAAATTGATCTTAAGTCCTGAAGCCAACTCGAAGATCCTCAAAACAGTCTTCACCACTCTTATGTTATCTTCCGATGCCTCCCCGAAGAATACCGTGTCATCCGCGAATTGTAGATGTGACACCATGACACCTTCATTCCCTACCCTCACTCCTTTATAAATTTCTTTTTCCACTGCCGAGGTCATTAAGCCATTCAATCCTTCTGCCACTATCAAGAAAAGAAATGGCGATAACGGGTCACCTTGTCGTATGCCTTTGCTAACCGAGAATTGGCTCGTTGGACTACCATTTATAAGAACAGAAACCGAACTTGACTTTAGGCACTCCGATATCCATCTCCTCCATGTTTCATTAAATCCCAACCGCATCATCATGTAATCCAAAAATTCCCAACATACTTTGTCATAGGCTTTCTCAAAGTCTACTTTAAAAATGAAGCAACTCTTCTTCTTCCTTTTAACCTCATCTATGACTTCATTTGCAATGATAACCCCATCTACTAGTTGTCTACCCCCAATAAAAGCCATCTGCTGCTCCCCGATGACTTTGGTTAGCACCTTTCGCAGCCTGTTCGCTAACAGCTTTGCTATGATCTTGTACATGACCCCTATAAGAGAAATGGGTCTATACTCTTCAATTCTCTGGGGGTTTTCTGTCTTTGGGATTAACACAACGAAGGATGCATTGGCTCCACGGACAATTCTACCATGTTTGTGAAACTCCTGAATGAAAGCAACTACCTCCGGCTTTATAACTTCCCACATTTCCTTAATGAATCTAAAATTAAATCCATCTGGGCCTGGAGATTTGGCAGAATCACAATCCCATATTGCTTCTTTTACTTCCTCCTCTGAAAATCCTTTCGTGAGAAGCTCGTTATCCTCTTGCGATATCTGTTTGAAACTGACCCCATCTAACTTTGGTCTCTTCCATCCTTCTTCTGAGAATAATGATTGGAAATACCTCGCCACCTCTTCTTTAATTTTTGTCACTCCAGTGAACTGCTCACCATCTATCTGTATGGAGTTAATTTCACTTCTTCTCCTCCTTCCTTGGATGCAACTGTGAAAGAATCTTGTGTTCGCATCTCCTTCTTTTAGCCACATCTTTCTTGATTTTTGTTGCGACATCCTCTCCTTGATTCTTAAATTCTTCCATAATTCAAGAAAGCTATTTCTCCTCAACTCAATCTCATCTGTGGCTAGTTGATTGATCTCTCCTTTCTCATCTATCTCGGCTATCATGTTTTCAGCATCCTTTATTCTTTTGTCCATCTCAGTCACCGATTTAGCACTCCACTCCTTCAGGACTTTCTTTGTTCTCTGCAATTTTTCTTTAAGAATAAAGCCCCTCCACCCCTTTACTTCTGTGGATTTCCACGAATTTGTAACTAGCTCTTTGCATCCTGGTTGTTCCAGCCAGCTGTCGAAGAATTTGAAAGGTTTTGGGCCCCAATCTACCTTTTCATTCTTCAATAGGATTGGGCAATGATCTGATACTGTTCTCCTTAACCCCCACTGCTTAATATCACTCCATTTGGCAATCCAGTCTTCTGAAACCAGGAATCTATCTATTCTACTCATCTGCTTACCATTGGAGTTGTACCAAGTAAACTTCCTTCCCACCAAAGGCAAATCAATCAATTCGGATCTCAAAATAAACTCATCAAATTCCTTCATTTCTCTGGACACCCCATGACACCCTGCCCTTTCCTCTACTCTTCTAACTGAATTATAATCTCCTGACAAGCACCAGCACCCTTTTTTGCTTATAATCAGGTTATACAGTTCCTCCCATAATTCTCTCTTTCCCGTTAAATGGCAAGGGGAATAAATGTTTAAAATGCATACTGGAGTTTCCTCCTCCCCCCATACACCAAACACCCCAATAAAATTATCCCCTTCTATATCTTCTTTTTTTTTTAAAACATAAGGATTCCAAATGCACAATGATCCACCAGACAAGCCATTAGAAGGTTTAAATACCCAATCTAAGTTCTCGGACCCCCATATTCTTCGGCAAAAATTTCTATCAATCATCTCCATTTTCGTCTCCTAGATTGCTAAAAATTCTATCCTTTCCTTCACAACGATTTCTCTAATCTGCCTTCTTTTACCGACCCCATCAAGTCCCCTAATATTGAATGACAGAAGTATCATTAAGGACTGTACATACCTTCTTGCTACCGATTTCCTTTTGGTTTCCCTCGGTCACTTTTCCTTGTCTATCTCTGTTCTCCATCTCTTCAATCCTCCGAATTATCTCCTCCTCATCCTCCGTCGTTGCCCCCAATTGCTTTGCAAGCTCCCATATTTCTTTGGCAAATCCGATCTGCAACTTCTTCTTTAGAGCCTTGTTGCGCTGATGAATCTCGGAATCACCTACAGAATCTCCTGCAACTTTCCCGTTCGGGTTTGGCTCAAAATCTGGCATTGAACTCCTCACCCTCGACAATCCGATCTGCTTACCCCTGCCTCGGCCTCGGCTTCTCCCTCTTACCCTGTCCATTTCATGTGTATTTAAATAGACAGAGCTGCAATTTCTTACCCGTTGGCCCTTCCTTTTGGTGATTCCTTCGCTTAGCTTACTCTTCCCTCTCTGCATGCTTCCACTTTCACTCACATATCCTTTCCAGACCAGATCTGCATCTTCCTCGGTGTTATCCTCTGCAGAGTCTTCAACTCTGGAAAAATCCATAATACCCTTTGCTTTTGATTCAATTACCCCCAAGCTGCCTTGGGCCAAGCCCATATTAGTAGACTCCTCACACTCTAAGCTTTCTTCCTGACTCATGGGCTTCATGCATGCTGGATCAGTCTTTTTAGAGCCCACTTCCGCCCCATTCTCCCCTTTCGGGCTCATTGCTGATGACAGCTTCCCTTGATATTTGCTCTCCGTCTCTGCCCCTCCGTTTCTTCCCACTATTTTCAAATTTTGAATTTGTTGCAAGCTGTCTTCCACCGATTCTACTGATTTCTGACATTGCTGTCTTTTTTTGGCTTTGAGCCGTTCTCACCTTTTTCCCACAGCTTCTTACCACGTCATCATCTTCTTCCTGGTAACCTTCGACTTCCTCCTGCATCTCATCCCCTGCATTTTCGGGATTCTGCTCTTCCATTTCACTCTCCGTTGACCACATCTCCTGTTCCTCTGAATCACTTTGGAAAGAAGGCATAAAGTCTTGCTTCAACGAAAAGAAGCTATTAGTGAACTCTTCCTCAGTGAATTTAATGTTGTAAATGATCCCGTTAATCTTGATTCGCCTCAAAACTGAGATTGAGTTTGAAATCGGGGTGGATATTAAAAATCTAGCAATGTCAAATCTCTTCTTTTTGCTTGTACTATCATCCAAGCATATGAATTTCCCCCACGAACTGCCCATTTTTTGAAAGAAATCAGCTCCCCAGACGTTCAGCGGTGCCCATTGACATCTCATCCATACGAATCTCTCATTGGCAACTGTTTCTGGTGTCCAAGGGCACACTTTTTCAAACCATTGCCCTAGCCATTCTGCTGCCATCTCCACCAGATCCTTAAGTTCCTCCTTGTCCTCACAGTCCAATAAGACTAATCTTCCTCCCATCGCAACGATTTTACAAGAAAAATACCCTTCCATGTAAAATTTCTCTTGTAAATTCCGGACCATATCTATTGAGTACACTGTGCCCACATAACACCCTTTGAGCCATGAATATTCTTCCGGATTAATATTGTATTCCATCCCTACCCAGTCTTCTCTCCTTCCTTTCTCCTGCCATCTTTTCCTTGGCTCCCTATTATGAGGCCCGAATCTGATTCTGCTATTACTTCTTTCCTGGATTGACTGATTTTGGGTGTTATCTTCTTCACAAAATCTTTTCCTCTGATTATCTTTCACCACCTCAGCATAACTTCTTTTTTGCTTCTGAGGCATCCTTTCTCCACTGATTTTTTCTTCCCTGGCCTCAACATAATTATGAGCTTGCAACTGAGATGTCCCTTCCCCGCTGATTCTTCTCTGCTTGCTTCTGATCTTTTCAACATCATACCTCGGACTGTTAACCCATAACTTCATGTCATTAACCCAGATCTGGTCCAGTTTCCGTTCCAACTCCTTTCTGTCCTTAACTTCCAAAAACCTTACGAACCCAAACCTGGTTCCATTCCTGCTTCTCCTGTTTGGACAATAAATATCAAACACCCTCCCATAATGTAAGAAAGTTCTCCACATATCCGCATAAGACCAATGCTCCGGGAAGTTGGTGAAGAAATATGGGGTGGTTTGATTATAAAGACCCTCATCATACGATCTTTCTTTCTGGTTCCCTCGACCCTGTTTTCTCTCAGGTTGCCATTGTCCTCGTCTCTCCACCTCTGACCTCTGTTGTTGGCCTCTTCTGCCTGATCCTACCCACTCCCAGCTCAGTGTCGTCTCTGATGCCCGTGCCCGTCGTCCGCCGCGAACCCCTCTCACTCTCTCTCTTCCTCTCTCTCTCATGGTTTTTTTCTATTTTTTAAATCCACCCTTAAATTACATTGTTTTATTTAATGAAAACTCAATTTAAAATTTTAAAAACCCATCTCATTAAATATTAATATTTAGATTTAGAAATTGATTATATTAACTTATATAATCGATTTTCAAATTTAAATATCAATATTTAATATAATAGATTTCTTAATTTTAAATTGAAATTTTCATTTCTAAATGTAAGTTGAGACTTTAATTTTTTTATGAATCGAGATTAATATACACTAACTTCATAAAATTTTATATTTATACTTAATTAGCTACTACTTAAGTATTAGCTACTACTTAAGTAAGTGTCATTATAAAATATGTTGAAATTATTTTTTTAAATGAGTAAAATAAAAATAACAATATTTAATAATTATTATAAAATAAAAATTAATTAATTAATTGTAAACACCCATATTAAAAATTAATTCAACTAGAGCTAAATGCAGAAAATACTTAAATTGAAAATGAGGTAAGATAATGACTTCTGTGCATCTGCCGTGCAATTTTTCATTATGGTGAAGTTGCGGAGGAAATTTATCCACCAAAAAAGAAAACTGCTGAGGAAATTTGGTTGGTGGATAAAAAATTTTAAAAAATATTATTTTAAAAAAAGGTTTCCCAATATGATTTTAAAATTTTGCCTATATTGGAAGTGGTGGGTTAGAGCCCGGTTTCGCCATTTCTAGGTGGATTGGTCGTAGGTTTCTTTGTCTCACCAATCACCATGCAATTTTCGTTTTGGGCTCTCAATTTTGCTTATATTGGAAGTGGCTGGTTGACTGTTCATTTTGAAATAAAAAATAATTGATAAATTGTTCAGTTCAATATTTTTATCAACATAAACAACATCCATCGATTTATTCTTTAAAATTGACAGTTAAAATTTTTTCTCTTAAATTTGAATTTAAAAATAATATATTAATAAATGT
>BPVZ01000003.1:4583791-4594696 GCA_020521535.1 Rubroshorea leprosula | reverse complement strand
AAAGAAAGAAAAGAAAGATATGCATATATAATAAGTGATATAATGTACCCATAAAACTTTACAAATATTTTGTGTAATCAAAATTATATACTGATTATTACATGGAGTGAGCACCTTAAATCTAATAATTTTAATTGTAAAGTTTGTCACATCCTACGTTGCAAATGCAATAACTCATAAAACTTTCATGTACATGTTTTAATAAGGTATAACTTTTCCTTTTTATTTATAAATATGGGAATTGGTATATAATTGCATATCTTACTATTGTTTGGTTGAGCTAATGTACACTAATTTAAAATTTTTAACTTATGTACACTAATTTAAAATTTTTAACTTGAGCTCAAGATCATAATCCAAACATCTTAAATACCAAATACTTAACTTTCACTAATACACATACACACACATATATATAGATCACCCTTTGGAATGTGTCAACCTATAAGTAAATATTATGCAACTCATGAATGCTAAATTAATGATCTTCTCTTTTAACAATGAATTTACCTAAAAATAAAAATAAAATATTTGTTCAATTTTAGTTGACCTAACTCTTTTTTTCCTCCAATCAAATAAGGATGTAATAATAATTAATAAAACTTTATATTTATTCCTAATTAACCACTACTTAAATAAGCATCATTATAAAATATGTTGTAATTAACTAATTTTGTTCTTAAAATAAGGGTAAAGTATGAATAAATACATTTAATAACAATTTTAAAATGAAAAGTGAATAATTAATTTTAAACACCCAAATTAATAACCAATTCAAGTAAAGCTGAACAAAGAAAATACTTAAATTTAGAATAAGGGTAAATAGTGATTTGTGGGTTTCTGCTGAGGATTTTTTCAGTAGAACATTGATTAGTACACCATTTGGTCCAATGCATTTTATAACATATTCATTAAAAAATTATTATATTTTAATTTAAAATTAAAATTAAACAAACTTAAAAATATAATTATACATATAAGATGTATAAATCACTTGAATTAGTTCTTTTTTATTATATTTTAATAATTAAAGTAGACAAGTACTTAAAAATGTATTAAATAGAAGATATAACAATCATTAGCTTTTTTATTATGGTAAAATTGTGGAGGAAATTTAACCACCAAAAATAGAAAGCCACTGAGGAAATTTGACTGGCGGATAAAAAATTTAGAAAAATATCATTTTAAAAGAGGGTTTTCTCAATATGATTTTAAAGTTTTGCTTATGTTGGAAGCGGCGGGTTGTAGCTGGATGTTGCTATTTTATATATGAACAATGATTGATGCACACCCGGATTCAACACTCGAGTGTGCACCCTCCACATAAAAAAAAAAAATTGAATTGAGTGATGAGCATTTTTTTTTTTGTTTATATGACGTGTGTACGGGCCGGATGTTACATATCATTTTCCTTTATATATATATATATATATATATATATATATATAGGTGGATTGCTCTTAGATTTCTTCGTCTCACCAATCGCCACGCAGTTTTCGTTTTGGGCTCTCAATTTGGAGGCTGATGCCTGATGGCGCCACTTGTTGAATGCTGATTTTGGGAACAACAACCTCTAATTTCTTTTCTTCTGTTGGTAAAATCTAATTCTAATAACTCCTTGCATTTGTCCCATCAATTAGGTGATTTAATGGTAAAATTATCTATACTTTAAATTATATATTTAGAATTTAATTTTAGTCTCTACATACAAAAAATATAATCTCATTACGTTTTTCTTATTATTGGGTGTATTAATTTTTTCAATTTTAATCATGTAATTAATGAGATTGATCAAATGAAAATTGATGTTTTTATTTACAATAGGAAATTACAAAAGTAGAATTAAAAATATTAAAGAAATAATTTACTACTAGAATCTCTAAAAAATTTAAAGAATATATACTTTAAAATTAAATTGTTTTAATCAATTTATTATGAAAAATATAAAAATAGTTTATTTTTAAGATAAAAACGAAAATGTCTTGATTTTTTTTGCCGTGCATAGCGTCCTAATACCCAGCAACAGCACTATAATTTTTATGGTGTTCTTACACTATAATTACATTTAGATCATATACAATTAAAGAAAATATTAAAGAGAAAAATAGAGGACTAACCAACCACATACATCAATCAAACAACATTATTTGGGACAACACAATAATTTATTTCATAAAATAATTCAGATTATTGATATTAATGGTTTTGTGGCAATCTAATGAACAATTTTGTCACAACCTCCACGCATTGGTTATTTTGGGTGCAACCAAATTGCTTTCCTTTGTTGGGTTAGTAGTTGATGCCACAGCCTCCCACCATAACACTATTACCAATATCAAAAGAGTCAGATAATTTTTTTCTATTAAAACAGTATTTTGCAATATGAATTATACTATATTACAAAATTTGAAACATTAGATGACGAGGGTCTTGTAGAATGGTCTCTATCATCCAACACCCCGCTTTTGCATTCTAATGTTAGTTTGGACTACAAAACTGTGGGTGTTTTTTTTCAAGTACAAAGAGAACTCCGAGATTTGGAAATGAAAAACTCACCAAAACACATCTTTTGGCATAACTTCGCATTTTCTTTTAACATTATTCTCTCCTAAAATAATACAAAAAAAAATATTGAGAAAAAGAAAAAAAGAGGTACACAGCTAATAAACTTAGGACTAGAAGTTTGAGGAAGTAATATATATTTAATTCAATGGAGGGTGTAATTCTTACCTTTGCTTTTAGTTCCTTTATGTGCTCCTCGTATAACTGGGCCTATGATATAGGACAAAAGATGCTTACTCTATGTACTTTCATGCAAGCAAACACAATTTTCAAGTATTGTCTAAGAATTGTGTGTAGGTAAATGCAGGGCACAATGAAGAATCTAGTACACTAAAGAAATTTAGATCAATGGTATGAGGAACGTCGAGCCAAAGTCCCTTACATGTAGGTAGATGGCACATTGAATTTATTACATGGTATCTTAGAGACTCCAACCCGGCAATCCTAAATCATGGAGGAGATCTTGGACCACATAAATGGTTAAAGTAATGTGGGTTGCAGCTCTATCCATGAGTATAACCTAAGGAGGCGAGTTTGAGGAAATGTGGCTGCTGTATGTCTATGAGGGTCCAATAAAGGTGCAGACACACTATAAATATGCCAAAAAGCTCATTTGATAGTAACTCAAATGCTAATTTTCCATCAAAAGTAGAAGTCTTGTAATCATGTATTGATTCATTAATGTAATCAGTTTTAGCCTAAATGCAAATCTAAAGGTTGCAAACCTTTCTTGCCCCAATGTTTTTCAAGCTCTGATCCAGCTGGCCACCAATCTCTTGAAGTTCCTTGACAGAACATGGGCCCAATCCTTGACCCAACAGCTTCCCGTACAACGTCAAAATTTCAAACTTTAGAAATCCTCTCATCAGGATGAGGTGAAGTAACATGACATAAGCATTAAATCAATATTGAACCTTTTAGAAACTTCCAGGAACTCAATCTTCTTAAACATATTTGCTCTTTCAATCCTCGAGTGCTGCGCTTCGAAATTTTTTCGAGGAAACCGTAAGTACTATTAGCACCTGTAGGCTAGTAATTGATTTTAACTCATGAAGTGAACTGTTTAATGAGAGCAATGAAGATGTATTGTAGATTATATATAGAGCAATCAAATCCTATGTATCGAAGAATCAAGCCACAAAATCTAGCTAAAACAAAAGATTGCATGGATTTGATTAATGCTTGGAAAGATTTGCTCAAATTGATGAAGTATTATAATCATATTTTGGAGAGCCCCCTTGGCAACTTGTTTATAGGAGACTAGAATAAGCACTTGTCTGAGCTTAAAAACTCCACTTCCTAAATCACGGAATTAGAGTCCAAAACCATGATAAAAACAGCAAAAGAAGCAGACTAGCAACCAAGTTAATTTTTAAGACAATGATTGATGTGATGCACCATTTGATTCATCACATTTTATAACACTCATTAAAAAATTATTATTTTTAAATTTGAATTTAAGATAAAGAAAAATTTTACTTGCAAAATTTAATTGTTGAACCAGCAAGTATTGATAGATATGTTAAACTGAAAGATGTACTAATCATTATTTTAATTTTTATTTTAATCCACTATTTTTTTTAATTTTAATCCACTAAAAATTAAGTATGCATTATCATGCTTAACTCAGATCGCTTAAGGATCCCCCACTCAAACACAAAACCTTACAATGTACTTTCCTAACTATAATTGTTTCAGTTTTCTATGAAAAGCAATAAATTTTGAACTGTCCCTTTTCTCGGGAAAAAATTCATGGAAAATTAATCTGTACAATGAGAGCTGGGGGTCTAACCTGCATGTGTCGCTCCTTTTCACTCTTCCAAGTTGCAATTTCTTTTGTATACATAGAGTATCGTTCAATGGCGTTTTGCTTGCTAAAGCATTTCACAAAAAAATATTGTCATCAATTCATGTTATCAGTTTCCTAGGAAGGAATGAATTAAACAGAAAGGAAAGCAAATATATCCTATCTACAGACAATTTCATTAATTAATTAATTAATTAACAATTTGGAAACAATTTCATAAATTAACAAGTGCGCAAGCACTCAAAAACACAAAAGTTCCGGACACTCCCTAGTTACTGGAACAGAATAACAACATTACATACTTTTTTTAGATGAATAAAAAATATCATTAGTAGGAGTACAATGGGTACTCCGCTCTTAAACTTACAGCCACAAGCCGTCCATATATAGAATCACATACACAAAGTTCAGCTTTGCTAACATTTAAGACGAAGACCTCAGCTAGTTCAGCAAGAATTTCAGCGTTTCCTTCAAATTTCCTTAGCACAAAGTTGTGGGAAAAAACACCAGTGATGTTAGGGGAACACAAAAAATTACATACTTTTCTCAACCAACCATCTAAGCCTAAAATATAAATATGCCAAGAATAAAGATGCATTCACAGAATGGCCACCTCAAACAAGTTATAACTTAGACTATATACCTAAAACACAAGAATAACAGATTATAGACATTTAATTTGAATGTAGTAAGGATAATTAGTTGTGGTATTATTCTAATTATTATAATTATTTATTGGGTTCTTTTAACTAATTCTAAATGCACACAAGTAATATTGTTCTTTAATCTACTACCCAATTAACAGATGCACCTCAAGTAATGATATGTGCTACAGAAAGAATCAAAATATCTAATGGATTAGATTTTTGCTTTTTCTAAGTCAAATTTTCTCTTTCCTACTTATGGTATTATTGAGTGATTATATCATTCCTATGCCTCCCATTATTGGCCTAAACACATTAATTGATCACATATAAGAATTAAACACTCAAAATAAAGATTATATAAATAGAGTTAATTAGGATCCTCCTTCCCATAACTCTTATACACATTATACACAAAATCTGAACCATTCATATTTCCACTACGAATAGTTGAGATTTATGACAACTTTTAAAATGAAAAAGACAATTATATTTAAAAGAAAAAGGATAAAATGTGGATAAATCTTAACCATTCATAATAGAGAGATAAATAGTTTTTGTCTAAGAGTTATTTGTAAGTGAATTCTAACTCATAAATATATATAAAAAAAAAGAGAAAAACATAAATATTTACCCAACACTTGAAAAGCCAACGCTTAGCAATAAGTTATTCATGGTAAAGAATGAAAATCTAATAAGCCTAAAAGCATGCAGCTCTAAAAATAAAGTAGATTTTTATGCCTCATAAAGGCTTACATTCACATATTCCTTCAAACACACAGACAAGCAACATTTATTTTAATTAGCCATGCACCAATGAAATTCATAGACTCACGTCCATAAGATATATAGTACAAGAAATTAATAATTTCATAACTATTTTATGCAGTGTCAAACTTTTATAATGAAGATTGGTGCGTTTAACACAATTCCCAAAAGAGGTGATATCATACACCATATATATAAAAAGAAAGGACGCTAATATAAACATCTTTCAATTCAATATACTCTACAACACACTTCTTAAAAATTGTTATCTTCTAAATTTGAATTAACATCAGAAACTCTTAAAATTACAAATTTTAATAGCTGAAGTAGCAGGTGTTAGTTGATGTGTTGAACCAGAAGGGATACCAATGATATGGACACCCTCTAGTTCAACAAAAACCAACACCTAACCAATATAACCATTAAAACATAATATAAGCGCAACTAGTTTAACTAGTTCTCTCATGTTGTATATATAGCTGCATCTCTTAAGTTTTTCCGTCTTTAATTCTAGACAAAATAGTAATAATTTTTTAATGAGCATTGTAGAATGTGTTAAACCTATATAAGTATCTTTCCAAATCAAGAAAAGGAATATCTAATAATTAATATTTAAATTGAATTGGTGGCAGGCTAAAAGCTAGAATTTCAGTTTCTAGTTCCTAGCAGCAAAGCTTTTGGAAACCCTAATAGAGATGTTTGAGAAAGGCTAAATGCACCCAAATGGATTTGTTCCAGCAGCAAAGCATCTCATGAGAGATTGAGAGTCAATCTTGATATTTCATCAAAAGAAAAGAACTCAAGGACAAATAGGGAAAAAAAAACTACACAAATGGTAAGATTTCCTAATGGAATTAAGGAAGTACAGATCCACATGATAAGCATCTGTAAAATTTATGGAAGAAACCTTATAGTACAAAAAGGATTAAAACACAAAAGGGTTAAATACAATTGACTAAAAACAGAAAAGAGGAACAAGAACCAAACTTGCACTATCTTTTAAATGATTAACATATATGGTAAAAAGAAATAATCAATTGAAGAACTTTGTTAGTATAATTAAAGAGAACATACTTGGAGATTGAGAACTCATAAAGTCTTCCTTTTTTGTGAGGAGATGATAACTGCAACATCGACATTACAGAGAACAGACAGCTCAAAAGCCTTCTTAAGCAGCCCGTTTCGACGCTTAGTGAAGGTCACTAGTCTGTTGGCTGCATTCTCAATCCTTTTCATCACAAAATTTCCTCTCACCATTTTCTACTTCATCAACAGAGCCACGCCAATCAGTAACTTTAAAGGAAAATCAATTTTCATTTTTTTAAGAAAAAATGACACAAGTACTCACCAAAATTGAGCAAAGTCCCCAGATACATATTGAGTAGCTACGCAATGTGTAGCTATTACTAAAGTTTCAAACATTGCATAGAAAAATTACAAATTTTGAAGAAATTAATAATGGCAACCTAGAGGAAGGGTTTAAAAGCTCAAAGGAAAGAGAAAAGCAAGAAAACACAGAAAGAAGATAGCCTAAATTTTCTAGGAAAGAAAACAAGTTTCAGCCTTTGTGGAAGGAAAATAAATTTTGAAGAGATCAATAATAGCTGCCCATAATCCCATAGAAAGGTTTCAAGGTGCAAAGGAGGAAAAACAAAAGGAAAATCACTGGAAGAAGCCAAAATTTTCTAGCAAACCAAACAGCAACCACCCTAGAAAATTACTAGGAACAAAGGGTGGAATCAAAGAAGGGAGAAGTTCAGAAACCCTAGAAAGATGAGCAGAAACGCAGAGGATCTATTGATTTCTGATATAGCACTCTCTTTATACTCAAAACACAAAAAACCCTCGTTTTCTTTAGGAAAAAATACTCAGCTTTTTCAACTATTATATAGAGTGCACAATTTTAACCATTTAATGGGTAACACATAATATTCGTACTCCCTGTAAAGAAAATGGACTGTAAACACCTAAAAAAAAAATAGAAAAAGAAAAAATAGTATTACATCTCAACGTCTTCGTACAATGATCTGTGCAACACGCCAATGGTGGAGGCTCGCCTTGAATGGATTGGCTAAAACCATTAACTTGAGAGGAAAATTGTTCGCCCTAGTTTTTACATCTTCGTTCCATAAAAGAATGGAAAGAAAAAATAACGTAGGCACGTTAATCCCAAGATAGATTCTATAGGTAAGTAAGTCCTATCTTATATGCTAAGTTTAAAATTAACTTTTAAAGTTAATATTTAAGAAAACTAATTTTTTTAAAACATTGGCTAGGGTGCATTTATAAAATTTATCTTAGAAGTGCACTAGCTTATTAAAAAGAGATTAGTCTTGAAATATGTCAAAATTGATTTTAAAACATTCTAATTATAAATAAATAAAAATAGTAATAGAGACAATTTTTTTTATACTACTTTTTGATATAATTTTTACATATCATTAAATAAGTAGATGCATTCAATATCATAGATCCATAAGAATAAAAAGAACCAATCATGTAAATGACAAGTCAGGTTATATAAAAATGTGGAACAAAAAGGTTGGGACAAAATCATTTCCCTAAAAAAATGTATGCACTATTAAGTAACAAAAGTATAACTGAACACTTATTAAATTAAATATCTTGATTTAAGGCATTGCTATATACTTGCAATACTAAGTAATTTATTCCTAATGTATAAAACAAATGACCTAAGGCATTAATAAAGAAGATGTGTATATATGGTAAGTAATATAATGAATCAATAGAACTTCAAAAAATTAAGTGCATATGGGTTTTCATTGTATGATTGGTGAACCATCTTCACTTGCATGCTAGAATAGTAAACGTTTAGCTTATGACAGGAAAATATAATGTATATGGATAGAAATACTCTTTATACTCTAATTTAATAAAAAATTAGACAATAAAATAAATAAATAATAAAACTTCAAAAGAAAATTTGTGTAATTAGAACTGTATGCTAACTATTACATGGATGGGCTCCTCAAATCTAACAATTTTAATTTTGCAGTATGTTACATAGCCCATATTGCAAAAGCAAGAGCTTATGATTAAACAAAGATTTGTAGAGGATGCTACTCATGATGTAAGGGTTGAAGTACCCCTCATACTTATACAAATAATTTTAATATCTCAATTCTGCCTTTCAAAAATAGAAAATAGAAAAAAGAAAAAATTGAAAAAAAAAAAAGAAAGAAAAAAAGAAGAGGCAAGAGCTCATAAAACTTTCATGTGTATGTATTAATAAGATACAACTTTTTTCTATTTATTTATAACTACGAGAATTGGTATCTGATTATGTATGTTACTATTGTTTGGTTGAATTAATGCACACTAATTTAAAAATTTTAAATTTGGGTCAAGATCAAAATTCAAACCTATTAAATAACAAGTACATAACTTCTACTAATATTACCCCCTTCTCTTACCTTGGTTTCTCCTTTTACTCTTGTTTTCATCTTCTCCCTAGCCATCGTTGCCTCTCTCCCCTTCAATAGTTAAGGTAGATGGCAAAAGGTAGGAGTTGTTTCCTCTCTTATGAGGGTTTTTTTGTCTCATGAGAAGGTTTTTCTTCCTTTTTTCAAGGTTTCTACTTTAACTTTCTCAATTTTTTTTTTATTAAGATCATTATTGAAGGTATGATTGGAGATGGGATCACTAACTAAATTCTTATGTCTAATCAATTTACTCCCATCTAAATGGATTATGCTAGATCAATAACTTAATATATTGCTAGATCTCAAGTTTAGATTTGGCTATGATAATCGTGTAAATATTAAATTATTTGATTTTGTATTTTTATGAATTTTATGAGTGTAATACTTTTAGCGCATTAATCCATTCAATTTGGCCCTAACCCTTATAATTTCATATATCAATGAAATTTTATTTCTCATAAAAAATTAAAACAAAAAATATATTACTCTTATAGATGTGTCAACCCATAACTAATGATCTTCTCTTCTGACAATGAATTTACTTAAAAATTAAAGTGTTTTCCTAACTTGTACCATTAGCAAAGAAGTTAAGAGTGTAATTATTGTATTTTTTTAACATTAATTAGGATTAAAAATTACAAAAATTGTGATTAATTTCACTCTTATTAATGCCATCCAAATCATTTTAATTAAATAATTACTTAAATAAATATCAATTTTTTAATATTAATTAATATAAAAAGATATAATAATTATATCATTAACTTATACTAAAGACAGGCCAGAAAAACCAAAAATTAAAACAAAATACTCACTCTACTCAACTTTAGTTAGCCTAATTTTTTTTAAATAATAAGGATGTAATAATTAATTAATAACAATTTCATATTTATCTTTAGTTAACCACTACTAAAATGAGTGTTCTTATTATAATATATGTTATAATTATTTTCTTAAAATAAATGTAAAATTGAAATAAACACATTTAATGACATCTTAAAAAAAAATGAGTAACTTATTTTAAACATTTTAAATTCAAAATTAAGTCAATTAAAATTAAACAGTGAAAAGATTTAAATTGAGAATGAGGTAGGATAGTGACTTCCGTGTTTCGGCTGAGAAATATTTCATTTTGGTAAAATTGCTGAGGAAATTTATCTACCAAAAAGAAAAGGACGCTGCTGGGGAAATTTGCTTGGTGGATAAAAAAATTTAGAAAAATAGGATCTTAAAAGAGGGTTTCTTAATATGACTTTAAAATTTTGCTTGTATTGGAAGTGGCGAGCTGGAGCTGGGTTTTGCCATTTACAGGTGGATTGGTCTGAGGTTTATTCGTCTCAACATGCAGTTTTCCTTTTTGGGCTCTCAATTTGGAGGTTGGTGGAGCCACTTGTTGGGGGCTGATATTGGGATCAACAGCCTCTAATTTCTCTTCTTTCTTCCCGTAAAATCTATGTCTGTTAACTACTTTTTTTTTTTATTTTTGAGACTTCTAGATCTACTAAGTACTTGCATCGTTCTTTTTAGCCGATGAAATTAATTTTTAAAAGATTTTTTTTACTTGTACCTTTAGAGTAAGTTAAGAGTTTTTAAAAAATAAATGTTGATATTAAATTTATTATTTATTTAATTAAATTTATTTATATAATAATAATTTTTAAATTAATGTTAATTTTTATAT
>BPVZ01000003.1:4554376-4572666 GCA_020521535.1 Rubroshorea leprosula | reverse complement strand
AAAAAATATAATCTGTAATAAAAAATATTTTTTATTGACTAAAACTACTAACTTGAAAAGAAAATTGCTGGCTCTTTGTTTTTAAGTAAAAATCCTTTGTTCCAAAAAAGAAAATGAGAAGAAACACGATGTAGGCATTATTGCGACTTCTGGTGTGGCACTGCTTGTGTGTAATGGGTTCGACGTAACTTGTACCTATTCAATAATTTTTTTTTTTCTTGATATAAAAAAAATGATATAAACGTTATTAACTAACAAAATTTTAGTTAAATTAGCACTCAATAAATAAAAATTTTTGATTTAAGGTCAATAATAAAATTTATAATACCATATAATCAACTCTTAACATATAAAAAAATAATATAAACCTTACAATAAAATGTGTATATATTGTAAATAATATAATGAATAAGTGAAATTTCAAATAAACTTTATGTAAATAGAATTGTATATTCACTATTATATGGACAAGTTTTCTAAATTTTATAGTTTTAATTTTTAAATATGTGATAGTTAGTATTATAAAAGTGACAACTCATAAAATATTTGTGTATTAATATGGTACAATTTTTTTCTATTATTTTAAGAGCACCTTTTTTCATTTATTTATAACTATAGAATTTGGTATGTAATTATGTTTGTTGCTTTTTTTTTTTTTGAATTAATGCACACTAATTTAAAATTTTTAATTTGAGAACAAGATTAGAATTCAATCCTCTTAAATATCAAGTACTTAGCTTCTACTAATATACCAAAAAATATATCACTCTTATGGATGTGTCAACTTATAATTAATTTATTATGCAAACCTATAACCGTTATATTAATGATATTCTCTTTTAACAATGGATTTACTTAAAAATTAAAATAAAATACTCACTCAACTTTAGTTGCTTTTTTTTTGGCAACAACAATCTAATAATTTAATAAAATTTTATATTTATCCCCAATCAACCACTACTTAAATAAGCATTCTTGTTATAATATATGTTATAATTATGTTCAAAATAAAGGTAAAGTAAGAATAAACACTTCAAAAAAAAAAAAGTAAGAATAAACACATTTAATCACCTTTTTAAAATAAAAGCGACCAATTAATTTTAAATACTCAAAATAAAAATTAAGCAAACTAAAACTAAATAGGGAGGCTACTTAAATTGAGAATGAGGTCGGATTGTGACTGAAATGTTTCTGCAGAGGAGTTTTTCAATTTGGTAAAGCTGCTGAGGATATTTATCCACCAGAAATAGAAGCCTGCTGAGGAAATTTGATTGGTGGATAAAAACCCTAGAAGATTATAATTTTAAAAGAAGGTTTCTCAAAATGATTTTAAAGTTATGCTTTTATTGGAAGCGGCGGGTCGGGGCTGGGTTTTGCTATTTAAAGGTGGATTGGTCTTGGGCTTCTTTTCTCCTCAAACAGTCTGCGTTTTGGGCTCTCAATTTGGAGCTTGTTAGAGCCACTAGTTGAACGCTGATTTTGGGATTAATAACCTCTAATTTCTTTTCTTCTTTGTGTAAAATCTAGATATAGTAACTCCTCGAACCTGGTCTTTCGGATCAAGTGGCTCTAGTCACGTTTGTAATGTTCATGTCCCTCTCCTCCAGGGCAACGGTTTGAGCCGACCCTATAACAAAATGTTCAAAAAAAAGATATGGTAACTCCTCAAATTATTCTTTTTACTAGATGTATTAATTTTTTTTAATTTTAATTATGTAATTAATGAGAATGAGAAGACCAGCATTGATGGTCGTATTCACGATAGAAAATTGCAATAAAATTGAAAATTATTAAAGAAAAATAGTTTATCATTAGAATTATATTAAAAAAAAAACCTTTAAAATTAAGTTGTTTCATTAAACTTCAAATGAAAAAAAGACATAATTTATTATCACAACAAAAACGAAACTATTTTAATCTTTTCTAGTTGTGCAGAATATCATGATCCCAGCATCTTCACCATATTTTTTTATGGCATTCTTACACCCTATAATATAGTTACATTTAGGTTATATACAATTAAAGAAGAAAAAATTTTTAAGAAAAATGGTAGACTAACCGTAACCAACCACATACACAAATCATACAACATTATTTGGAGTAATAGAATAATATCAATTGTAAAGTAAATTCAGACCATTGATATTAATGGTCTTACAACAATCCAATGATCAATTTTGTCACAACCTCCAAGCACACTTTGTTTTGGGTGCAGTCTTTACCGCTCTCCTTCGTTGTGCCATTACTTCCCACCACTACACTAATATCCATATCAAAAGAGTTTGTTTATTTTTTTTCATTCAAAAGTGTTTTATAGTTTTAACTACACCATACGGCAAAATAAGAGTGATTAAACAAAGGGGATCTTCATTGTAAGGTGGCCCCATCATCTTAAAAAAGAAAAAAAAGAGAACTCTACGATTTAAAAATGAAAGGCTTATCTTTTCGCATAACTTTACATTTTTTTTCTAACAACATTCTCTCCTAAATTAAAACTAAAAATGTATCATTGTGACAAAAACTAGGTACATATTTGAGAAGCGTGGCGGTAGAAGATTGAGGTCATAATATATGTTTAATTAAATGGAGGGAGTTATTCTTACCTTTGGTTTAATTGTTGTATCTGCTTGCAGTGTTGGAACCGAAAAGAGATGGAAAGTAGGGCCGCCTTCTTTTCAATCTTACCTCTAAACTTTTTTCTTGTCTGTACAATGAGATTTAGGTCAAGATATTTGACATGTTTTCTCCTACAACCTTAATCTATGCCTCTTTACTTCTAACTTTTTTAACTCTTGGGGTAAAGCCTATAGCTAACCCTCTCCTCATGCAGTTCCGCTAATGTCTACTCCTTATACAATTGGGTCTATGACATCGGACATAACATGTTTAGTCTACATAGTTTCATGCAAGCAAACACAGTTTTCAAGAAATGCCCAGGAATTGTATGCAGATAGATGCATGGCACAATGAAGAATCTAGTCAATGATATGAGGAATGTCAAGCCAAAGTCCCTTGCATATAGTGTTGTTTCTCGAACACTCTCCTCCATCTCCACATCATGTCATTGTTGTGTCTCGGTCACAAGATCAAATAAAATAATAATTAGTGAACTTATCAAGAAATATTAATAAGAAAATATCATCTAAATAAGTGTGAAAAACTTACTTACTTTAAGACGATTCACGCCTCTGTGGAAAGTAGATCAACCGGTGCAGCAGAGATATATAAAGCATGTCGTCCCCAGGATACAATAGCTCTATATTAACACTCTATGGATCTGCATTACCCATAGAGTCACCTTACTTAAAACACCCTTCTTTACCCAAAGATATTTAGAAAATAAAATGAGGTAAGAAAAAATAAAGGAATGTGTAGAAAAACCATTTTTGAGCAAAGACATGTTCTATTTATAAGACTCATGGTCTTGTAACTCTCATTTGTAAGTTAATAGTAGAAATAAATTGAGCAATTATTATGAAATAATGTGCCCTTAAATAGGACAATTAACCTCCAACAGTCAGTTTAATTAAATCTTTAATGGGACAATAAATTCAATTTATAAAATATATTATTTTATTTTTTATTAAAATATTTAAGTTCTAACATATAGGTAAATGGCACAAGGAAGAATCTATTACAGGGTGCATAAGAGACTCTAGTCCCACATCACGGAGGAGATTTTGGACCACTTAAATGGTTAAAGGAATGTGAGTCGCAGCTCTATCTATGAGTATATGACTTAAGGAGGAGGAGGCGAGCCTAAGGAAATCCAGTGGTTGTATATCTATAAACGGTCCAACGATGGTGCAAATACTATGAATATGCCGAAAAACCCATTTGACAGTAAGCCAAATGCTAATTTTCCTTTCAAAGCAGAAATCTTGTAATCAAGTATTGATTCATTAATATAACTACTTTTAGCCTAAATGTAAATCTAAAGGTTGGAAACCTTTCTTGCCCTGATGTTTTTCAAGCTTTGTTCTAGCTGGCTACCAATCTCTTGAAGTTCCTCAACAGAACATGAGCCTAATCCTTGACCCAACAACTTCCTGTATAATACAAAAATTTCAAACTTTAGAAATCCTTTCACCTGGATGAGATGAAGTAACATGACATAAATATTAAATCATTGAACCTTTTAGAAACTTCCAGGAACTCAAACTTCTTAAACATCTTTGCTGTTTCAATCGTCAAATGCTCCACTTCGAAATTTTTTTGAGGAAACCGGAAGTATTGTTGCCAGCTGTAGGTTAGTAATTTATTATAACTCATGAAGCAAGTAGTTTGATGAGAGGAATGAAGATTTAATGTAGATTATATATAGAGAAATCCAATCACATGTATCAAAGAATCAAGCCACAAAATCTAGTTAATACCATTGCATGGATTTGATTAATACTTGGAATGATTTGCTGAAATTGATGAAGTATTACAACCAAGTTTTGGACTGCCCCTTGGCAACTTGTTTATAGGTCACCACAGCTAGTTCAAATTCAGGCTGCTTTACTTGACAAATTATATCCTAGAGAGGGAGAGAAAGATTCTGTAGGTTTGGATACCTTCTACATCTGGTATCTTCAAGACAGGAGCAACTTGGCATTGGATTAGAGAAAAACAGGAAAAGCAAGCCTGGCACAAGCTAATTTGGTTCTCTGATGCAATTCCTAAGCACAGTTTCATAAGTTGGCTAGCTACCCTTAACAGACTCACAACCAAGGCTCGCTAGAAACAGTGGATATAAAGTGTTGATGACACCTGTGTTTCATGTAAGTGTGATCCAGAAACAGGTCAACATTTATTTTTTGATTGTGAATCGATACTCGAGGGGCGTTTGGCAGGAACTTAACCACATGACAAACATCCCTTTGCTAGACTCATGGCAGCATTTATTAGCCTGGCTTGGTGAGGAAGTTCGAAGGAAGTCTCAACATAATACTTTAATCAAGCTATGTTGGAACACCGCTATATATCATAAATGGATAGAGCAGAATCGAAGAATTCATATGCAATGTTTAAGAACTGAAGCAGCACTGCTTGCGGAAATTCAGTTTGAAGTTGGATGCAAAATTTTGAGTTTTAGTCATCCACATTCATCCCTTTATCTAGAGCTACAGCAATAAAACGGTGGCTTGAGGTTGTTGTATAGAATTAGTGCAGAATTTCAAACACTAATGTGTTCATGCAGTCATTTTTTCTTGTAGCAGCTTTCTGCTGCTTCGATGTACTGCTAGTCTTTATGAATAAATAAATTCAAATTTTTTCCAAAAAAATAATAATAAGCACTTGTCTGAGCTTTGAAACTCTTCACTTCCTAAATCTTGAATTTAGAGTCCGAAACCATGATATAAAGAAGGATTAACTACAAATGGTTCGAGGTAAGTCAACATAAAGATTGAAATTTTGGGTAATTGCAGATAAAGGCCTAAGATATCAAAATGTGCACATCAACACTAAAGATTTGCACATAGTTTGAATAATCACTTGAAATTTTTAAAGGCCCCTAATTTTAAAAGAAGGAAAAGAAAAGAAAAATAAGGGTATTTGTTAGAATTCATGTGACTTCAAGTGATTATATGCATCTAATTCAAAACTCAAGTCTTTATTTGCACATCTTGAAATCTCATGTCTTTATGTGCACTCATCTTAAATCACAGGTATGTTATATGTATATTTTAAAATCATGGGTCTTTTTGTACATCAATCTCAAACCACAAGAAATTAAAATGCAATTTCCCCAATTAACAATAAAAGAAGCAGATTGGCGACCAAGCTAATTGTCATTCTAATCAACTGCAACTTAAGTATGCATCTTTCCCTTACAAATAGGCTAATACTATATGCAATATCATCTATGCTTACTTCTACTAACAACCTATTGGTTCGAGTGAAAGAAATTTAGTTCCACTTAAGTAAGATTTCAAGTTTGAGTCTTGTGAATGGAGAAACAAGTACAAGAAGAGCTTCTCCTTTCATGAGTTCCAATCTGACACGACTTTGAATTACTCGAGACCTAACGTAGTTTCTGAATATCAAGGGGTTAGTACAAAAAAAATCTATGCTTGCATCTAAATGTTCACACTGCTCCTTTTCATACAACCTAGATTGTGTAAGCATACCCCACTAAAACACTAAACCTAACAATTTGCTTTCTTAACTATATTATTGTTTCTGTTTTCTATGAAAAACAAATAAATTTTGAACTGCCCTTTTCTCGGAAAAATATTCATGAAAATTAACCTGTACGATGAAAGATGGAAGTCTAACCTGAATGTGTTGCTCCATTTCAGGCTTGTGAGTTGGAAATTTCTTCCATATACATAGAGTATCGTTCACTGGTCTTTTGCATGCTGAAGCATTTCACAAAATAATATTAATGTCATCAATCCATGTTAACAGTTTCTTAGGAATGAATGAATAAAACTGAAGAGAAAGCAGATATATCCTATCAGCGGATGACAGACAAGTTACTTGCCTCAACCCACCATCTAAGCCTAAAATACGAATGCCAAGAATGAAGATGCATCCAAGTTTACAGAATCGTCACCTCAAACAAGTTATAACTTAGACTACATACTAAAACACAAGAATAACAGATCGCAGGCATTTAATTTGAATGTAGTAAAGGAAAATTACTTCTTCTTCTTCTTTTTTTCCTTTTTTTTTTTTTTTAAATTTGGTTCTTTTAAATTGTTTTACAAAGGAGGCTTTGACATATAAATGCCCTATTCATAGGGCATTCCACTACCATTGAAAAATTTGACATGCAGCTTCAACATCTTCTAGCATCCTGTTAAATCTATAATTTAAATGATAATTGGATTGTGAATTACAAATTTGCGTCTAAATTTGAATTTAGATCTTCAATTTTGAGTACATTTGTTTGGTTTTGTAAAAATAAAAAAGAGTAGATTGGTGAAAAAATTACATTGTTGATCTCATAAATCTCACATCCATGTAAAACTTGAACACTTAAATAAAGACAATGATTGATACACACACTCCCCAATACATTCATTAAGAAATTATTATTTTCAAATTTGAATTCAAGGCAAAAAAACTTTCAACTGTAGAATTTAAGTTGAACCGGTGAATATTGACAAGTGCATTGAACCAGATGATATACCAATCATTATCCCTTAAATAATATACATATGTATTCCCAACTTATATGAAATAAATACAAGAATTTCAAAATGGTGAAAGTAACATTTCAACCAAACAATATATTTTCAAGACATAAAAATCAAATTTACAATACCAAACTAAAGTTGAAGAATTACATTTGCTTTCAAATTTCACTTTTAATAGTTGTTTTTCATTGCTAATTAAACAAACTACAAAATATATATGACCTTATTAGATTTCTATCCTTCAAGAGGTAATTAATTGCTACAAGAAATAAAGTGTAGTCCATTAAGTAAATATAGAGTATTATGTAAATAGCACAAGGAAAGGATTTATCAAAAAGATGAAAATCAACATGGTATTTACAAATATAAGGAGATTAAAAATAGTAAAACCTTAGGATGGTACTTCAAAGCAACAAGTTAGTTGTGTCACCAATGATAAAAAAACATTGGTCATGAATGGTGACAACGGATTGGGTGAAGAATCAATCCAGAGTGGATGGTGTAATTTTACTTTATAAAATTTAGTATAGGCCAAACATGAGTTTAAATAGAAAAGAAACGAGTGCACATATTGCAATTAGAAGTTGGTTGTCAAAATTTAACATGGATATTCTACTCTAAACCATTAGAGAACCTTATATACATCCCTAGAAGATCTCCCAACAACTGATCAAGAGATTGAAATTTTAGGTTGGAGGTCTAAAATTTAATTTTGAGGTAGAGGGAGAAGATTTCTCATATTATATATATACCCAATTATTTTATATTATATTATATAAGCTTAGATGCAAAGAAATAAACACTAATTGATATACATTTCAGTTTAACATACTGCACAATACATTCATTAAAAAATTATTGTATTCTAGTATGAAATTCAAGGAGACAAACTTGAAGATATAACTATACATAAAAGATGCAAAAACAGACTAAATTAGACTGTACTTATATTATATTTTAATAACTAATCTGGACGAGTATTAAAAGTGTGTTGAATTGAGTGTTTACCAATCACTTGTCCAAAGAATTGAAAGAAAGGAAGAGGCTGCATCAGAAAGTTAGTGATAGAAGACACTCGAAAAGAGAAAAAATAATGTGTAGATTCACTGATTTTCAAGGGCAAGTAAACTCGTCCAAGACTTGATCCAAAAGCCCTTTTTTTTTCCAACAAAATGAAATTTATATTAAATAGGGTATAAGGGGTCCTCAACACATCATGCACATGCCTCAAGATTCTCTCAACATGCAAAACAAATGAATAACAAAACACATAAATTCAAGCTAAATCAAGTTACTTGATTCTGTACTTGTCTTGCTCTCTTCACAGCTTCCCTGTATTCATTAACTGCCCTAGCACAATTCCATGGGTTATGACACCAATCACGAAAAGGAATTAAGATATTTGTGAAGGCTGAGGTTTGGTACTTCACATTTCTGGTGGTGGCATGGCCAATTTGGTTTATGAGGAATGGTATGGTTCACAACTCCAACCCTTGGGATGAAGATATGCTATTTGAGATGATTAGAAGAAGAACCTCTGCTGCTGCGGTAAGTCAGAAGGTAGTATGTTTTCCTACCATCAATGAAACACTGTGCGTTACTTATTTGCTGAGGAAACTTGAAAATAGAGGGTGCCTTGGATGATGCACCAGTGTGCATCCTTATAAATGTTGTAGTGTTTTGTATTACTATATATGTATGAATTAACCAACGTGTTTTGTATTCCTTTATCTTGGCAATGTGGATTATGGTAACAATTAAATTTATGAAATGCTGTATATATGGGTAGGAGTACTCCTTGTACACCAAATTAATAGAATTTTGATTCATCTAATAAAAAAGAAATTATGGCAGGCTAAAAACTAGAATTATAGTTTTTAGTTCCTAGCAACGAAGCTTTTGCAAACCCTAATAGACATGTTTGAGAAAGGCAAAATGCACCCAAATGGATTTTTTCCAGCAGCAAAGCATCTTATGAGAGCCTTTCTTGATATTTCATCAAAAGAAATAAACTCAAAGACAAATAGGAAGAAAAAATCAAAGCAAATAGTAAGATTTCCTAATGGAACTGAGGAAGTACAGATCCACATAATGAGCAATTTATGGAAGAGGATAAAAAAAACAAACTTGCAAAATCTGTTAAATGATCAACATATATAGTAAAAAGAAATAAGCAATTGAAGATCTTGGTTAGTATAATTAAAAAGAACATACTCGAAACTTGAGAACTCATAAAGTCTTCCATTTTGTGAGAAGATGATCACTGCAACTTCTACATCACAGAGAACAGATAGCTCAAAAGCCTTCCTAAACGAGCCCATTTCGACGCTTCGAGAAGGTCATTAGTCTGCTTGCTCCATTCTCGACCCTTTTCATCACAATTTTTCCTCTCACCATCTTCTACTTCATAATCAGAGTCACGTCAATCAGTAACTTTACACGAGAATCAGATTTTGTTTTTTATCTTTGAAAAAGTGACACAAATACTCACCAAAATTTAGCAAAGTCCCCAGATATATATTAAGTAGCTACGCAGTGTGTAGCTAATACTAAAGTTTCAACCTTTGCGAAGAAAAATTACAAAATTTTTTGAAGAGATTAATAATGGCAACGCAGAGGAAATTTTTAAAAGCTCAGAAAAACAAGAAAACCAAGAAAGAAAATAGCCTAAATTTTCAAGGAAAAAAAACGAGTTTCAGCCTTTGTACAGAAAAAACAAATTTTGAAGACATCAATAATAGCAGCACATAATCCCATAGAAAGGTTTCATCTTTCCAGGTGCAAACGAAGGATGAAAAACATAAAGAAAATCACTGGGAAAAGGGAAATTTTTCTAGGAAACCAAACAGCAACAACTCTAGATAATTCATGGGAACAAAGGGAGGAATCAAAGAAGGGAGAAGTTCAGAAATCCCAGAAAGATGGGTAGAAATGCAGAGGATCTATTGGTTTTTGATATAGCAATCTCTTCATGCTCAAACCACAAAAACCCTCTTTTTCTTTATATCCTCTTTTGTCTTTCCACACAAAAGACCAAAATATTTCATACCATTTTAAAGCTTTTTGAACTCATCTTCTCACCTTGTTTTGGAAATAATGAGAAAAGAAAATGGAAGAACAGAAGAGAAAAACGAACAGTGAGCACCCTGAAAAAAGAGGAAATTAATAAAAAAAAAAAAAATAGTATTTCATCTCAACAACTTCGTTATGTAATGCGCGACGAGCGGGGAAGGCGACCGTGTTGCACCATCACAGGCTTGCCTCGAAAGGATTGGCTAAAATTGTTTGCTCTTGTTTTTGAGTAGCATTTTGAGAAGAAAATTTTTTCGACTTCTTTCGAGAAGAGAACAAATAATAATAATAATAATAATAATAATAATAATAATAATAATGTAAACATTGTTAACTTACAGGAGTTTAGTGGAGTTAACATTCATTAAATTAAAAACTTAGATTTAAATATTTGTAATATTATGTAATTAATTTTAAATAAATAGTAAAACAGTTATGTAAGGCATTAATAAAAAAAAATGTCTATTTATATTAAGTAATATAGGAGTTCATACTAACTTCCGAAAAGTTTTGTGCAATCAAAATTTTACACTAACTATGAGATATGCAGGCTTCTCAAATTTAATAATTTTAAATTTTTTTTAAAATAATTTAATAATTTTAATTTTATAGTATATCACATTTTGTACTTTTATGTATATATATTAATAAGATATAACCTTTTTTTTTTATTTATAACTACAAAAATTGATATGTAATTATGTATGTTATTATTATTTGATTGAGTTAATGTACACTAATTTAAAATTTTTAACTTGGATCAAAATCAAAATTCAAATATTTTAAACACCAAGTACTTAACTTCTATTAATATGTAAAAAATATATCACTTTTAGCAATGCGTCAACCTATAATTATTATGTTGTACAACATGTGGTGATTATATTAATGATCTTCCCTTTTAACAATGACTTCACCTAAAAGTTAAATTAAAATACTTGGAATGCTAGAAATAAGAAGGATGCTTGGGATCAAGTTCATTGGTAGTGAAGAGATACCTGGCGAGGCCTTTAGAAATTTGGAAGAAAGGGAGGCGTTGGAAGTGCATATGCAGTGAAGAGGTAAGGGTGGTGTTTGTGGGAATTCATTTCAATTATGAAGATTATGTCCTTTAATATTAAGGAGTTGCATAACCCTTTGAAAAGAAGAGAAAATAGGAGTTTGATGATTAGGGAGAAGGTGGAGTTGTTGTTGTAGGAAAAAAGATGGAGTAGGTAGACATAAGCATTTGTAAATCTATATGGGGGAGTGATGATTGTGACTAGATCAAGAAGGCCGCAACTAGAAGGGCAATAGGTCTGCTTTGCATGTGGAACAAAGGAGTTTTTATAATTGAATCAAGTTTTGGAGGAGAAGGTTTCTTAGGAGTGAAAGGTGCTTGGGGTGTAAAAAGAACACAAGTAACCATCATTAATGTATACTCCCCCATGTGAGTTTCAAGATAAGTTGTTGTGGGAAAATTTGAAAAACATTATAGCATCAGCAAGTGGAAGAATATGTGTGATGGGAGATTTTAATGTAGTGATAAGCAAGGAAGACAGTATAGGGAGATCAAATAGATCGAGAGAGATAATGGAATTTAATAATTTTATCTCTGATTCAACATTAATAGAAATGCCATTAGTTGGTCATAAATTCACTTGGTACAGGTCTAATGGTACAACCATGAGCAAAATGGACAAAGCTTTACTAAATGCAGAGTTTCTGGAAAAATGGAAGGAATGTTGTCTGGCGGGTTTGAGAAGATCAGTTTAAAAAATCATTGTCCCATCTTATTGTCATCAAATAATGGGGATTGGGGTCCAAGACCGTTCAAATTTGTAGATAGCTGGCTGGAGTTCCCAGGCTTTAAAAATATTATAAAGGATGGATATCAAGTTGAAGGTTGGAATGGTTGTAGATGTAAAGAAAAATTTAAAATGTTGAAGAGTTTTTTGAGAAAATGGAACACAGAAGTGTATAGCAACATTGATCAACAAATTGAAAGGGCAAAGGAAAAAGTGGGGGGTTAATTAATTTGAAGAGCGAAGATCTTGTATTGGAGGATGATGATCTAATTTTAAGGAGAGAGAGAGTGAAGGAGTTATGGGATGGCCTAAGGAAAAAGGAGATATTGTGGGACAAAAATCTAGAATGCTTTGGATCAGGAATGGTGATGTGAACACAAGATTTTTTCATAGGTTTGCTAATCGCAAGAAATCAAGAAATGCAGTGCTTGGCTTAAGGAAGAATGATTCCTGGGTAAATGATCCAAGAATGGTTAAAGAAGAAGTGTTAGCTCATTTCAAAAACCAGTTCACATAAGTTAAATGGTGCAAGCCGTCATTGTGTGAGTTAATTCTCAATAGAATCTCTCCAAAGTAATGTTCAAGCTTGGAGGCTGATTTCTCCTTAAATGAGGTTAAAAAGTTGGTAAGAGATGGTAATAGTAAGAAAGCACCAGGCCCTTATAGATTTAATGTTAAATTCATAAAGTTTGCTTAGGAGGTATTGGAAAGAGACATTCTGAAGTTCATGAAGGAGTTTCACAATAATGGCAGACTTGTGAAAAGAATTGATTTGAGCTTTATTATTTTGATTCCAAAAACTGAAAACTAAGCTAAAGGATTTCAGACCAATTAGCTAACTATCCAGTTTGTATACAATAGTTGCTAAGGTTTTGATGAACAAAGTAAAAGAGGTCATGGATGGTATAATTAGTGAAACCAATATGCTTTCATGGAAGGAAGGCAGATTGGGAATTGCATCCTCATTCTAAATGAAGTTGTAGATGAATTGAAAAAAAAAAAAAAAAGAAAGAGAAAGTTTGATAGCTTTATTTTGAAGGTTGATTTTGAAAAAACTTATGATTGTGTGAATTGAGAATTTTTAGACAGTATGGTGGAAAAATTTTAGTTTGGAAAGAAATGGAGAAAGTGGATCATGGAATGCCTATCAATAGCCATTACCTTTGTCTTGGTGAATGGGATTGGTGAATGGTAGTCCCACAAATGAATTCAAAATGGGGAGAGGGTTGTGGTAAAGGGATCCCCTTTCCCGATTTTTGTTTCTTATGGTGGCACAAGGATTACACTGTCTCATATCAAAGGCTGTTTCTTATAGATTATTGGAGGGAGTAGGAGTTGGTTGCAAGAATTTGAAAATTACGCATATACAATTTGTGATGACACTATTTTGTTGAGAAAGGCTAAAATGGAGTACATTGGAGTTGTGAAAGGAATTTTGTGGTGGTTTGAATTGATGTCAAGATTGAAGCTCAATTTTAAAAAAAGCAATTTGATAAGGACCAACATAGATGAGAGATGGTTAACAAGGGTGGCTAGTTTCTTGAGGTGCAGACCTGGTAGAATCCTTTTCCAGTACTTGGGGATGCCAATGGGTCATCACCCAAGGAAGAAAAAATTATGGTAGTTGGTGATTTAGAAGATACAAAAGAGGTTGAATGGGTGGAAGGCAAAGTCCTTGTCCTTTGGAGGTCGCCATATCCTACTTAAATCACTACTTTCTTCTCTTCCTTTGTATTACCTATCTATATTTAAAATGCCTACTTATGTATTGAAAATTGTTGAGAAAATGCAAAGACAATTCTTGTGGGGTTAATTAGCCACTACTTAAATAAGTGTCAATATAAAATATAATGTAATTATTTTCTTAAAATAAGAGTAAAGTAAAAATAAACACATTTAATAACAATTTTAGAATTAAAAGTGGTCAACTAATTATAAAAGACAATTATTGATACACTATATTTCAACATCCGATTCAACACCCTCCGGTTTAGTCATTAAAAAATTATTATTTTTTAATTTGAAATTAAAAATAGACAAGTATAATGGTACAATTATGCACACATGATACAGAAATCGATTTAATTAACTGTATTTATATTATATTTTTAATGATTAAACCGAAAAATGTTGAATCAAATGTTAAAGCGGAAGATATACCAAATATTATCCAATTATAAACACCCAAGTTAAAAATTAATTCAATTAGAGCTAAATAGAGAAAATACTTAAATCGAAAATGAGGTCGAATAGTGACTTGTGTGCATCTCCCGAGCAAGTTTTCATTATGGTAAAGTTGTTGAGGAAATTTATCCACCAAAAAGAGAAAGATGTTGAGAAAATTTGATTGGTGAATAAAAAATTTAAAAAAATATTATTTCAAGAGAAGGTTTATCTGTATGATTTTAAAATGGGTCTTTTTGAGACGAGTTAAAAGGTATTTATTGTATCTTTTCACTATTAATTTGTATAAAAAATTATATAAATAAATTTATTTTTAACACAAATATCATGTGAAACAATTTAATTAGATAATTAATAAAACTTAAATTAATTTTTATTTTTTCATATAAATTAATAATAAAAATGTATAGTAATTATACTGTTACCCATGCCATAAACGCAGAAGTAAAAAAATTCATTTTAAAATTTTGCTTATATTGCAAGTGGCGGTTTGGAACTGGGTTTTGCCATTTCTAGGTAGATTGGTCCTAGGTTTCTTCTTTGTCTCACCAAGCACCATGTAGTTTTTGCCTTGGGCTCTAAATTTGGAGGCTGATGGGGTCTGTTGAATACTGACTTTGGGATCAACAACCTCTAATTTATTTTCTTCTTTTGGTAAAATCTAGATCTAGTAACTCACATTTTTTTCACTAGACGTAGTAATTTATTTAATTTTAATCATGCAATTATTGAGAATGAGAAAATGAAAGTTGATGTTTTATGGACATAGTAAATTGCAAAAGTAAAATTAAAAATATTAAAGAAAAATGGTTTACCATTAGAATCTCTAAAAATTTAAAAAATAATACTCTTAAATTAAGTAATTTTAATAAAATAATAAAAATTATTAGAATAACTTATTGTTAAGATAAGAGTTAGACTGTTTTGATTTTTTTTTTGTAGTGCATAACGTCATGATACCTAGTACCTTTACTATATTTTTTTCGTGGTATTTTACATTATATGGTTACATTTAAATCATATACAATTAAATAAGAAAATATTTTAGAGAAAAATAGTGAACTAACCGGCCACATTTGCTAATCATACAACATTATTTCAGGAAACACAATAATTTCTACCGTAAAGTAATTCACACAATTAATATTAATGGTTTTATGGTAGTCCGTCAAACAATTTGTCACAACTTTCGCATATGAATTGTTTTGGGTATAATCACTTACTACTTTCCCTTGTTGGTTAGTTATTGCTGCCATTATTTCTCACCGCTGCACTACCATCCATATCAAAAGAGTTACATAATTTATTTTCTTTTAAAACAGTATTTTACAATCTAAATTGTCATATTGTACGATATTAATTATTGAATGAGGTGGTCTTAATTATGTGACAGCCCCTATCATCCAACAACCCAGCTTACGCAGTATAGTGATAGTTTGGACTGCAAAATTGTAAGCTTTTTTTTTTTTTTTTTCAAATAAAAAAAGAGCTCCAAGATTTGGAAATGAGAGGCCCACCTTTCAACATAACTTTGCATTTTCTTCCAACATTCTCTCCTGTAATTAAAACACAAAAAAATAAAAGGAAAATAAAAAATGTGCTATAGAGAAAACAAACAGGAGGCTCACCATTGAGAAGTATAAAACTAGAAGATTGAGGAAGTAATATATGTTTAATTCAATGGAGGGAGTTATTCTTACGTTTGCCTTTAATTCCTTTAATTGCTTCTTACACAACTAGGCCTATAAGACATAAAATGCAAGCAAACACAATTTAGAGTATTGCATAGGAATTGTATACAGGTAGATGCAAGGCACAACGAAGAATCTAGAACCCTGGAGAATTTTGGATTAATGATATGAGGAATGTCAAGCCAGAGTCCCTTACAAGTAGGTAGATGGCACAATGAAGAATCTAGTACAGGGTATATTAGAGACTCCAATCCCACATCATGGAGATCTTGGACCACTTAAATTGTTAAAGTAATGTGGGCTGCAGCTCTATCTATGGGAATAACCTAAGGAGGAGGCGAGTCTGAGGAAATGTGGCTGCTGTATGTCTATAAGGGTCCAATGACCGCACAAATACTCTATAAATATGCCCCAAAAGCTCTTTTGATAGTAACTCAAATGCTAATTTTACTTCGAAAGCAGAAGTCTTGTAATCATGTATTGATTCATTAATGTAACTACTTTTAGCCTAGGGGCAAATCTAAAGGTTGCAAACCTTTCTTGCCCTGACGTTTTTCAAGCTTTGTTCTAGCTGGCTACCAATCTCTTGAAGTTCCTCAAAAGAGCATGAGCCCAATCTTTGACCCAACAGCTTCCAGTATGACATCAAAATTTCAAACTTTAGAAATCCTTTCAGCTGGATGATCAGGAGAAGTAACATGACACAAGCATTAAATCAATATTGAACCTTTTAGAAACTTCCAAGAACTCAATCTTCTTAAACTTATTTGCTGTTTCAATCGTCAAGTGCTGCCCTTTGAAAATTTTTCGAGGAAACCGTAGGTTTCATTAACAACTGTAGGCTAGTAATTTATTATAACTCATGAAGTGAGCTGTTTGATGAGACCAATGAAGATGTAATGTAGATTATATATGGAGAAATACAATCCTATGAATCACAGGATCACGCCACAAAACTAGCTAAAACAAAATATTGCATGGATTTGATTAATGCTTGGAAAGATGTGCCCGTATTGATGAAGTATTATAAATTTATAACCATATTTTGGACTGCCCCCTTCCAACTTATTTGGAAGAGACTAGAATAAGCACTTGTCTGAGCTTTGAAACTCTTCACTTCCTAAATCATGGACTTAGAGTCCAAAACCATGATAAAAACAATAAAAGCAGCGCAGACTAGCAACCAAGTTAATTTTTATTCTAAATCTAATCCATTAAAAATTAAGTATGCGTCATCTATGCTTAACTCAGATTGTGTAAGGATCCTCCATTCAAACACCAAACCTTAGGATATACTTTCTTAACCATAACTGTTTCTGTTTTCTATGAAAAGCAATAAATTTTGAACTGCCCTTTTCTCGGAAAAATATTTACGGAAAATTAATCAGTACAATGAAAGCTGGAGGTCTAACCTGCATGTGTTGTTCCATTTCAGGCATGCAAGTTGGAATTTCTTTTGTATAGAGCATCGTTCAATGGCGTTTTCCTCGCTGAAGCATTTCACAAAAATATATTGTCATCAATTCATGTTATCAGTTTCATAGGAATGAATATATAGAACTGAAAGTAAAGCAGATATATCCTATCAGCGAACAATTTCATTAATTGAATAATTAACAAGTTGGCAAACAATTTCATTAATTAACAAGTGCGCAAGTAATCAAAAATACAAATGTTCCAGACCGTACCTAGTTACTGAAGAGCAGGATCACAAACATTACATACCTTTTTTAGATGAATAAAAAATATCATTACTAGGAGTACAACCGGTACTCCACTCTTGAACTTACAACCACAAGTCGTATATATATAGAATCATATAAACTCAAAGTTCAGCTAACATTTAAGACTAGGAGCTCGGCTAATTCACCAAGGACTCCAACGTTTCCTTCAAATTTCCTTAGCACAAAGTTGTGGAAAAGAACACCAGTGATGTTAGGAGAACACGCAATATTACATACTTGTCTCAACCCACCATCTAAGCCTAAAATATGAATGCCAAGAATGAAGATGCATCCAAGTTCACAGAATAATGGATTACAGGCATTTAATTTGATTCTAGTAATGGAAAATTAGTTTATTTATTTATTTGGTTCTTTTAACTAATTCTAAACACACATAGGTAAGATTGTTCTTTAATTTACCACCCAATTAACAAATGCACCACAAGTAATGATATGCACTTAAGAGAGAGTCAAAATGTGTAATGCATTACATTTTTGTTTTTTAAGTAAAATTTTTTCTTTCCTACTTATAGTATTATTGAGTGATTATATCATTCCCATGCCTCTCACTACTTGTATGAACACACGATTTGATCCCATATATGAATTAAACACTCAAAATAAAGATTATATTAATAGAGTTAGGATCCAACTTCACATAACTCTTACACACATTAGTTACACAAAATCTTTGACCATTAG
>BPVZ01000003.1:4532998-4547028 GCA_020521535.1 Rubroshorea leprosula | reverse complement strand
CACAACTATACATAATGGAAAGATGAGTGTTTATTTTGTAAAAGTTGTGTATGTAATTGAATTCCAACTCATAAATATATAATAGAAAAGAGAAAAATATAAATATGTACACTAACAATTGAAAAGCAAATGGTTAGCGATGACAAATTGACTATAAAGAATGAAAAATCTAATAAGTCCAAGAGCATGCAGCTAAGAAAGTAAGGAAAGTAAGGAAGATTTCTATGCCTTATAAAGACAAACATTCACAGATTCCTTCAAACACAGAGGCAACATTTATTTTCATTAGTTATGCACCAATGAAATTCATAGATTCACGTCTATAGGATATATCCTACCAGAAATTAATGATTTCATAACTACTTTATGCAATCTCAAACTTTTATAATAAAGATCAAAGGGTTTAACACAATTCCTAAAACACATGTGAATGATGTGATATCATACACTAAATATATAAAAAGAAAGGATGTTGATACAAATACCTTCTGATTCAATATACTCTACAACATAATCCTTAAAAAATTATTATTTTCCACATTGGAATTAAAGACGAAAAAACCTAAAATTGTAGAATTTAATAATTGAACTAGTAGGTATTAGTGAGTGTGTCAAACTGAAGGGTGTACTAATGATTCAGACACTCTTTGGTTGGACATAGACGTCAACACCCAACCAATTCAAGCATTAAAATATAATATAGGTGCAGCTAGCTCAACTGGTTCTCTCAATGCATAGCTATATGCATAACTACATATTTAAGTTGTTCCACCCTTAATTCTAGACTAAATAATAATAACTTTTTAATAAAAATATTCTAGAATGTATTAGACTAGAAAGTATATATATCAATGCTATATCAATGCCCTTCTGAAAAGGACAAAACAAGCCTAAGATTTAATATCTAATAATTAATATGTAAATTGAAATGGTGGCAGGCTAAAAACTAGAACTACAGTTTCTAGTTCCTAGTAGCAAAGCTTTTGAAAACCCTAATAGACAAGTTTGAGAAAGGCAAAATGCACCCAAATGGATTTGTTCCTGCAGCAAATTATATCATGAGAGTCATTCTTGAAATATTTCATCCAAAGAAATGAACTCAAAGACAAATAGGGAAAAAAAAATCAATGCAAATATAAGATTTCCTAATGGAACTGAGAAAGTACAGATCCACAGGATAAGCATATCTGTAAAATTTATGGACTAAACTTGCAAAATCTGTTAAATGAATGACATTTATAGTAAAAAGAAATAATCAATTGAAGAACTTTGTTTAGTATAATTAAAAAGAACATACACGGAGCTTGAGAACTCATAAAGTCTTCCTTTTTGTGAGAGGATGATAACTACAACATCAACATCACAGGGAACAGGCGACGCTTGGAGAAGATCACTAGTCTGTTTGCTGCATTCGCGATCTTTTTCATCACAATTTTTCCTCTCACCATCTTCTTACTTCATCATTAGAGCCACGTTAATCGGCAACTTCACCGGAGAATCAATTTTTTTACTTTATTTTTTTGAAAAAATGGCCCAAATACTCACTAAAATTGAGCAAAGTCCCCAGATATATATTGAGTAGCTACGCAGTGTGTAGTCATCGCTAAAGTTTCAACCTTTGCAAAGAAAAATTACAAAATTTGAAGATATTAATAAGGGCAGCCCATGATGAAGGTTTTAAAATCTCAAGAGAAAGAGAAAAAGAAGGAAAATCCAAAAAGATAATTGCCTAAATTTTCTGGGAAAGAAAACAAGTTATCAGCCTTTGTGCAAAGAAATTAAATTTAGAAGAAATCAATAATAGCAGCCTATAATCCCAGAGAAAAGTTTCATCTTTCCAGGTGCAAAGGAAGGAGGATGAACAAAAATATATAAAAAAAAAAAAAAAATCCTAAATCTGATGGGAAACCAAACAGCAACCACCCTAGAAAATTCTTGGGAAAAAAGGAAGGAATCAAAGAAGGGAGATGTTCAGAGACCCTAGAAAGATGAGCAAAAATGCAGAGGATCTATTGAATTTTGATATAGCACTCTCTTTATACTCAAACCACAAAAACCCTCATTTTCTTATATCCTCCGTTTGTCTTTCGATTCTTTCCACACAAAAAGAAAGGAAAAATTATCCATAACCAGTTAAAAGCTCTGTAACTCATCACCTCAACTTGTTTTCGTAATACTGAGAAAAAAATAAGAGCAGAACAGAAAAATACTAACGAATAAAGAAAATGGACAGTAAACACCAAAAATAATAATAATAATAATAAATAGTATTACATGTCGACATCATCGGACAAGACGTGCCCAACGGGCCAATGGTGTCTTGACAACGCATCACGTTGCACTACATCGACCAATGGGAAGAGGCGACCGTGTCAGAGGCTCGCCTTGAATGGATCGGCTAAGACCATATTTAACTTACGAAGTTTGTTTCAGTATAGAGAACAGTTATCTGCATTAATTAAATGGTTTACATATTTTAAATGATAAATAATAAAGATTATAAGTTGTTAAATATTGAGTTGTATCAAATTAATTAATTTAAACCTCTTTTAATTGATAAGAAAGTTTGGTTCCCACATTATTAATCAAGATTTAATTCAAAAAATCAATAAAAAAAAAACAATTATTCGCTCTTGTTATCAAGTAGAAATTTCAGAAGAAAATTTTCACTTCTTCGTTCCCGGAAAAAAAAAAGGCAAAAGAAAAATGATGGAAGCATTATTATTAACTAATAAAAAAATAAAACGTATAAGAATTTAACTAAATCAGTACTAATTAAAAATATTAATTTAAAATTAAAAAAATAAAAATTAAGACATTATAATATTAAAAAAAATAAAATTTCAGTCTCAATCATATAATAAATAAGATTTGAATAAAATCTATATTATACTTCACTTACTATGTACATTTAATTAGACATTTTAACATTTTTAACGCCAAAATGTTATAATTTTTCCCATCCTCAACACTTGTAATAATACCAAACAACTAACTACTTATATATAAATAATAACAATAATATAAGGTACTAAAATGAAATGGAAGATGTGTATATATGGTAAATGATATAACTAAAGTTAATAAAACTTTAAAAAAGTTTTGCAAATATTAACTATTTAAATAGATTAATGGTAATCTTTTTAAACTGAAAGTAACATGTGCTGAATTTGAGTTATATAACATGTGAGTGGAATATGATAAAAGTTAAAAAAGAGCTATATGTAATCAAGTTAAAAAAAAAAGTTTTGCAAATTCAAAACTTACTATTACATTTTTTTTTTAATAGCAAATGCACACTTTTATTTATATATTAAATACAAGGGTTACTCTAACTCAATTTACAAAACATAGGAAACCATCCATAAAAATATCCCATCATTTAGAACCATTCCTTCACTACCCTTTTTATCCACCACAATTAAATCTAAAACATACAATAGGATTTAATAACCAATTCGAGAGGTTGAAATAGCACCTCGCTTTCCTTCCTCTAATCCATAAGAATGATCTCAATTGAATAAATTCAAGCAATTTCCCCATATTTACCTTTGAACCATGGAAAATTTTCTAATTTTGTGCAATCCAGACAAACCAAACCACTATGCTCCAAATGCAATCCCAACCTTCTCTGATGCATGGTTCTTTGGTCCATGCCCCAAAATACTCAAAGGTTTTCCAACAGTCACTTTCCAATGAAACATTGATCCCCCCACCATTTAGCACATGCATCCCATAACCACATGACACTTTTGCATTTTATGATTAAATGATTAGCATTCTCAACCTCTTCATTGCATAGTAGACCTGGCAAACAGGCGGGTTGGGTCAGGTTAAGGTCGAGTTAGAACGGGTAACGGATTGGTTAAAACGAGTCACGAGTCAATGAAGGCGAACCCTAACTCACCCATCACATGGGTTGACCCAATTAAATTTTTTTTCTTTTTTTTTTTCTCTATAATTTGTATCTATTATCATTTAAAGAAAATTATTCAAAAGATTTTAAAAAGAAATTCAACATCTTATAAAAAGATTTTTTTCCCATTAATTTAATGTATACATATTTATAGTTCTATAGAATCATCTTTTTCACTTCCCTTCAAAAAACAACGTTAATCAAATTCAAGAACACCACACACTTATAAATCTCAATAGCGAAAAAAAACAAAAAAAACAGTAGTAGTATGACAACCAAAAAAACACAAACCCCATTGGAACATAATTGTTCTAGTCATTACTTTCAAAGAATCAATCAATTGAATGCATCTAAGCAAAGGACAAGATCAAGTAGAATTTTTACTTGGAATGAAGAGAAAATTATAAATAAGTAAACAACTTACCTTAAAGGCTTTAGAGAGAAAAGTTGGTGACAAAGAAAGCACTTGTCAAACTCGAAGGAGAAAGAAAGAAAGGGCTAAGTGGACGCAATGGTGACTTGGTGAGGCTAAAATCTAAGTCTGAGATAATGTTAAAGACTAAAGAGAAAATGTGGAGTTGAAGCTTGAAAGTCGAAGGCTGTATGGACTATGAAGGTTGAAGAATACGAGAAGAGTTTGAACTTTGAAGAGTTAGAGTCTTAGAGAGTATTAGGGCAAGCAAGAATAGGAAAGGTCGGGAGGTGAGTCATAAGTGGAGTGGGATTATTTTTACTTCTAGAAGATGATGAGTTAAGAGAATTAATTAGCTAATTAGAGAAAATTAGTTTAAAAAATTGGGAATTGAAAAATAAAATAAATAAATGATAAACTAAAAAATTTTAAATTTTTAGACAGGTAAATGGGTTAACCCGTTATTGACTCGTGACCTCTCGGGTTCTCTTAACGGGTTGCGGGTCATGAATATATGACCCTAACCCCTTTTAAACGGGCAGGTAATGGACGGATTGGGTAAAAAATTGCCAAGTCTATCGCACAACACATGCATACCTTCTCCCATATCTTTAGCAACCCCTATTTTTAACAAGTTAAACTTGGTTGATAGTCCATCTAATAATAATTGCCAATTAAATGCAGATATTTTGCTCAAAAGAGTAGGATTCCATACTCTCTTGAAGGTTGTAGCTTTGATTGATCCACTCAAATCCTTTGACAACAACAAATAAGCTAATTTAGTTGAGTAATGTTCATCTTTGCTGTGAATCCACTCCCATATGTCTGGGTAGTGAGGAGAAATCTTCACCTCCTTTAACATAATAAGAAGTTCAACGGTTGCATCTTTTTCCCAATCGAACAAGGTTCTTCTCCACATGAGGTTCCACTTCCATGTTCCATTGTCATCGTTACCTATTTGGTAGCATTCTTTCTCTTTTGCTATAGATAAAAGAAATAATTTAGAAAATTTGTGAGCAAGACAACCGTCCCCACACCAATTATCTCAGCAAAACTCACATTTTTTTCCTTCCCTTATCTTTATTTTAAATCCCTTCGCCAACCACCCTACACTCTCCCTTTCCATCATATTAAGACGGCACACATCTATCCACCACAATGAATCTACACCACTACCCTCTCTCACCCAATTAAGCTAATGACCACTTCCCCCACCATATTTTCCTACAATAAGTTTCCCCCACAATCCTTCTTTATTTGATGCTAATCTCCCCCACCATTTACCCAACAAAGCCAGATTAAACCTCCTCAATTCCTTCACTCCTAGCCCGTCATTCTCTTTATCCTTACAAACCTTCTCTCAACTTACCCAATTAATTTTTTTCCCCTCATCCACCCCACCCCATAAGAAACTCTTATGGATTTTAGCAATAAAATTGAGTATACCTTTTGGAATTAAGTAGACTAACATCAAGAACATGGGCAAACTAGACAACACTGAATTGATGAGCATGATACAACCACCGAAAGAAAGACGTTGACCTTTCCAACTAGCTAACTTCTTTTTAAAGGATTCCACCATTGGTTACCACATTGCTAACCTTCTATGATTCCCACCAATAAGAATCCCTAGATATTTAAATGGAAAATCACCCTCTTTACAGCATAACATGTAAGCCATTTTAGCTCTCCAACCTTATTCTACTCTAACACCCATTAACTGACTCTTCCTAAAATTAATTTTTAATCTTGAAACTAACTTAAAAGTTCTTATAATACACTTTACCACCCAAATGTTGTCTTAAAATGCCTCACCAAAAAAAATTGTGTCATCCACAAATTGTAAGTAAGATACCTCTACATCTCCATTACCAACCATCACTCCCTTATATCACCCTTTTTCAACTACAGAGGACATTAGCCCATTTAGCCTTTCTACCACAATTAAGAATAAAAAAAGGGGATAATGGGTCACCTCGTCGCAAGCCCTTACTAACAGAGAATTATTTTGTTGGATTCCCATTGATCAAGACAGAAATCAAGCTTGATCATAAGCACTCTTGAATTCATTTTCTCCATGTTACACTAAAGCCCATATTGAACAACATATAATCTATAAATTCCCAATTCACCTTGTCATGTACTTTTTTGAAATAAACTTTAAAAATAAAACTCTTAGTCTTCTTCCTTTAGCCTCATCAATCACCTTATTTACAACTACAACCCCATCCACCAATTGTTTGCCCCTATGAATGCCATCTGTTGTTCCCCAATGACCTTAATTAGCATATTCTGTAAATGCTTTGCTAGCAGCTTTGCAATGATCTTATACATGACTCTAATTAGCGAAATGGATCTATATTCATTAATTTTCTGAAGGTTTTCTACTTTTAGAATGAGAACTATGAAAGAGGCATTAGACCCCATTACAAGCCTTCCATGCTTATGGAGCTCCTGTATGAACCCAACAACTTCTAGTTTGATGTCCTTCCATATAGTCTTTATAAATCTAAAATTAAATCCATCTAGTTTGATGTCCTTCCACATAACCCATATTGAACAACATACAATCCATAAATTTCCAATTCACCTTGTCATATACTTTTTTGAAATCAACTTTAAAAAGAAAACTCTTCTTTTTCTTCCTTTTAGCCTCATCAATCGCCTTATTTGCAACTACAAACCCATCCACCAATTGTTTGCTGCTTATGAATGCCATCTATTGTTCCCCAATGACCTTGACTAGCACATTTCGTAGATGGTTTGCTAGTAGCTTTGCAATGATCTTATACATAACTTCAATAAGTGAAATGGGTCTATATTCATTAATTTTTGGAGGTTTTCTACTTTTAGAATGAGAACTATGAAGAGGCATTAGACCCCATTACAAGCCTTCCATGCTTATGGAACTCCTATCTGAACCCAACAACATCTAGTTTGATGTCCTTCCACATAACCTTTATAAATCTAAAATTAAATCCATTCAGACCAGGTGCTTTTGAAGAATTACAATCCCAAACAGCTTCTTTGATTTTTTTCATGAAAGAAAATTCTTAAAAGGAGATCATTTTCTGCCTGGGATAACTGTTTGAAGCTAAAGCCATCAAGTCTTGGTTGCTGCCACCACCTTATCTTTGGTTTCTGCCAGTCCCATGTGTTGTACACCATTTATCTAGATGTTATTAATTTCATTCTTTCTTCATCTTCCCTTCACACATCTATAAAAGAATTTTGTGTTAACATCCCCTTCTTTTAACTACATCCTTCTTAACTTTTATTGCCACATGCTTTCCTTAATTTTTAGGTTCTTCTAAAGGTCAAGAAAACAAAATCTCCTCTTATTAATGTTGATTACAAATAACTGGGCATTCTCTCCTTTTTAATCTAATAGAGCTCTCTCCTTTTCAGCTTCTTTTATTTTGTTATCCAAATCTGAAACCAAGTTTCCACTCCACTCTTTTAAAGCTTTTTTGGTTTTTTTCAATTTTTCCTTGAATCAAAACCCACTCTTACCCTATACCTCTGTAGCTTTCCACACATTTCTAATCACCTTCTTGCACCCAGGTTGATCAAGCCATGCATAAAAAAACTTGAAAGATTTTAGGCCTCAATCACAACTCTAGTTCTTCAGAAGGATAGGACAATCATTTGATATTGATTGACTCAACCCATTGCTTTACATCACTCAAGTTTAGAATCCACTCCTCTGATAATAATAATCTATCAATCCTACCCATATGTTGGCCATTAAAGTTGTACCGAGTGTATTTCTTACCCACTAAGGGAAGATCAACCAATTCAATGTCTCGAATAAAGCCATCAAACTCCTTATTTTCATTGATACCCTATTACATCCTACTCATTCAGTTGCTCTTCTCATGACATTAAAATCCCCTACTAAACATCTGTTAACTCTCTTGCTAATTATTAGACACTGAAACTCCTTCCATGATACTCTTTTGTCTAATAACTGGCATGGGGAGTAAATGTTCAAAATATAAACTAGAACTTCCTCAGTACCCTATAACCCAAGCACACCAATATAGCTATCCCCCTCCATAACCTCTTTCTTCTTAAAAACTTTTGAATTCCATACATATAGCAACCTTTTAGACATTTTATTTGATACCTTTGATATCTAGTCCAAATTGTTTGAGCCCCAAACCCATTTACACATTCTTCTATTACAAGCCTCTATCTTGGTCTCCTAGATTGCTAAAACATCTTCTTCTTCTTTTCATAACCATCTCCCTAATTTGCCTCCTTTTCCTAATCCCTCTAAGTCCTCTAATATTAAAATATAACATATCATTGAAAAGTTTCACTTACCCTCTCCCACTTAATGCAACTTGATCCACCATAACTACTTTTGCTTGTCTATCTCTATTCTCCATTTCATCGATCCATTAATTCTCTGGATTACCTCATCTTCATTCTCTGCCACTATGCCTATTTGCTTAGCAAATTCCCAAACATCCTTTGCTAGTTGTTTTTCCAATTAGTTTCTTAAGGATTTGTTGTAATTTTGAATTCCATTATCCCCAATTAAATCACAAGCAATTTTATCAATAAAGTTCGGTATAAATTCTAGCAATAGCTTCTCTTCCATTGATTTCCTACTCTACCTTCCTCGTCTTTTCTTTCTTTGTGATCCTTCTCTAATGACTTTAGTGTTGAGATACACTAAACTACAAGATCGAATTCTCTTCTTCTTTTTCTTTAGCATCTTCCTTATTTGACTACCCATCCATTCTTCTAATTGCCCTTCTTTACTTTCAAATCCCTTCCAAAATGAATTTGTAATCACCTCAATGATGGTATCACCTTTAGTCCCCTTACTTCTAGAGAATTCCTCCCTTCTAACTAGATTTGGCTTTTTCATCATTTCCCTGAACTAGGCCAACCCCAAGTTTGTTAACTCTTCAAAAGCTGAGCTATCAACTTGTGTGTTGGGCTCTCTACGAGGCTTTATAGTACATTGTGTATCCAAGACTAATTGATCCCCATTTTCTCCATGAAACCTACTAATGGTTCAAAATCCCCAAGCGATTGCATCACCAACTCCACCCCAAGTCCGCTTTCAACATCAGTTACTTTTTTTATTTGTTCAAGACTATTGGCCACAACATCACCCAACTTCTCTTCTTCATGGTTGACTCATATTTAAGACCTTTCATTATCCCCTCTCATGTAGTTTGCCACATCATCATCTTCTTCACATGCATTTGTAAGTCAGTTATCAACATGAGCATCAACCCTCGCCACATCAAACTGATGATCCTTCATCTCATTATCAATAGACCATGATTCATATTCATTATATTCACTCTAAAATGTAGGCATGAAATCTTGTTTCAAGGAAAAGAAACTGTTTGTGAACTCTTCTTTTGTGAACTTAACATTGAACAGGACCCCATTAACTTTAACTTGTCGCATTACTGATATTATGTTCATGATTAGAGTGGAAATCAGAAATCTAGCAATATTGAACCTCATTTTCTTACTTGTTTTATCGTCTAAACAATTGAATTTTCCCATGCATAACTCATGTTGCAAAGAAATCTGGCCCCTAAGCATTTAATGATGCCTTTGGACATCTAATCCATACAAACCTCTTCTTAACAACCATTTATAGTGTCAAAGGCTTCACCTCTACAAACCATTATCTTAATTACCCCGAGGCAAGCTCCGTCAGGTCTTTTAGTTCCTCGTTGTCATCACAATCTAACAAGACAAGTTTACCTCCCATGGCACGAATTTAGCAGGAGAAATAACCTTCCATACAGAATTCCTCTTGCAAATTTCAAACCATCTTAACAAAGTGTACCATTCCCACATAACAACCATCAAGCCATGCATAATCTTCTAGTTTGACATTGTACTCAATTCTAGTCCTATTCTCACCCTTTCCTTTCTCTTACCAAACTTTTTGGCTTTCTATAAGTTGTATCCCAACCATAATCCTATTCCTATGCTTCTCTTGTCTTTTGTTTTGATTTGCAATGGGTTGTATTTTCATCTCCTCCACTCCTTTCTCTTTTTGGCCTTTCACCACTTCAGCATAACTTCTATTTTGAAATTGTGGCTCCACTACATGACTCTTTCTTCCTATCACATTTTCATTCTTCTCAACGTCATATATAGGGATATTGACCCATAATTTACAGTCCCTGATCTAGATCTAATCAAGTTGTCTTTCCAACTCCCTCTTATCTTTAACATCCAGAAATCTTACAAGCCTAAACTTGCCTTCGTTTCTACTTTTCTTATTTAGGCTGTAAATGGCATACAACTTTCCATATTTTCAAAAAAGTTTTCCACATGTCCACATAGTTCCATTCATCAAGAAAGTTGGTGAAGAAATAGGGAATGGCTTGTTTGTTTATACAAGCCCCAGTTGTCAGACCTACCTTTTTGCATCTTCTAAGCTTGGTACTAACCATACTGCCTTTGCCATTGCCCCATTGTTGGCTTCTTCCACGAGATCTTCTGAGTCTAGTACTAACCATCATTCCTCTTCTGCTGGCTTCTTCCACGAGATCTTCCATGTTCTCTATTCAGTGTCGTTCGTCTAGTCTGTGAACGGCGTTTGCCTACTACCCCTCTCATTGTCTCTCTCTACCTCTCTCTCTCATCTCTCTTAAGTTACTATTACATGTGGCAAGCGCCCTCAATATAATAGTTTTAATTTTGTAATATGTATGCATATATATGATAAGTGACATAATTGAATTAATAAAACTTTAAAAAAAATTACAAATTCAGAACTTACTATTACATGTGGCAGCTCTCTAAATCTAATAGTTTTAATTCTGTAATATGTCACAACCTCAGAGCAGTTAAAATATTAATTTAGTCTCAATTTTTAAATTTATATCAAAATTACCACTCAACTTTGAAAAGTACTAAAATTATCCTTAAACTTTAATTTTATTATTAAAATAATCCTAAAAAATAATACCAATTGAATCCTTAAATTTTGAAAATAAGTACCAACTTAATCCTTAAACTTTGATTACAATATCAATTTAGTCTTTCAACTTTGATTATGTATCAATTTGATTTATAAACAGAAATATATCGTGATGACAAAACATGACTGTTTGATTTTACATGTCATTAGTATTTAAAAAAACTGATTTTATGGTAAAATAATGAGTTACGTGATATTTCTATTAATATAATGACTTTTTTAGTATTGGAAATTAAAGTTTAAGGATAATTTTGATATTTTTTAAAATTGAAGGACAATTTCAATATAAATCTAAAAATTGAGGAACCAAAATAATATTTTAACCAACTCAAAACTTTCATGTGTATGTATTAATAAGGTACGACTTTTTCCCATTTATTTATTTAACATCACTATTTCCCACTTATTTTTAATAGCAGGAATTGGTATGTGTAATTGTGTATATTATTGGTCAAGTTAAGGTAAACACTAATTTAAAATTTAAATTTGGGTTAAGATCAAAATGCTAAATTCTTGAATGCCAAACACTTAACTTCCACTAATATATTAAAAATATATCAATATTATAAATGTGCTAACCTATAATTAGTATACCATATAACTCTTGACAATTATATTAATGATTTTTTCTTTTAATGATGCCCAAAAGTTTTTTTTTTAAAAAATAATCCATCAACTTTAGGTGGCTTATTTTGTCAATAACAAAAGAAGGATCAAATAATTAATTAATAAAATTTTATATTTATCAATATTATAATAAATGTTGTAATTATTTTATAGAATGAAGGTAAAGTAGAAATAAAAATATTTAATAACATCTTTAAAATGAAAAGTGAACCATTAATTTTAAATACCTCAAATTAAAATAGAAAATAATTTATACACATTTGATTCAACATACTTTTTGACACTTTTCGTATTTAATTATTAAAATATAATATAAGTACAGTTTAATTTAATCGATTTTTACATCTTATATCCATGGCTACATTTTTAAGTTTATTTGCCTTTAATTTCATACCCAAAACAATGATTTTTTAATAAAAGTGTTCTATAGTGTGTTAAATTGGAGTATATAATCAATCGGTTTCTAAACAAAAATTAAGTTCTCCATTTAGTATAATTTTAGTTTTGAATTTGTAATTTTTTATATATTAGTAACTATTACTATATTTAGAAATCAAATTTTATCATAAAAATTTGAATATATTGAGTTTAATTTAAATATAGTATTAGTTACTAAATATATAAACATAAAAACCGAAACTATGCTAAACCAAGTCTAAGACTATTTAGTATAGTTGTACTTTTATGTTTTTTATTTTGGGTTTCAAAGATTTAAAAACTCTAGAATAAAATTAAGTAGTTTTATAAATTAATTAAGTTTAGAATTTGGGTTTTTGTTTTAAAATTTTATACTTAATAAGTTGGCAATTTTAACTTTTAATTTTGATTTTTAATTATTAATTTTAATTGTTTCAATGTTGAAAACCAAAACTAAAAGCGCAAAAATCACAATCATACTAAATGAAACCCAAGATTTTATTTGAAAATACTAACCTGTATTTTAATTTTTAGTTTTTATGCCTTTTTGCTATTATAGAAATATATAAAATATTAATTAAAATGAATAATAAATGTATTAAATATATTTTATATATTTTAAGATGTTAAAATACCAAAAAAGCAACAACCACTACTTGTTATCAATCTCTAACTAAACTTAAATTAACTGAGCCTCTTCCCCTTCAACGCTGCATTATATTATTTTGCACCAGTAAGATTTGATGTAAATGGGTATGAACACCCTTTATACTTCAAATTAATAAAATTAACTTTAGTTGATAAAAAAAAAAGAAAAGAAAAGAAAAGAGGCTAAGTTAACTAAAATTCAACCAAAAAAAAAGTTACTTAAATTGAGAATAAGGCCAGATAGTGACTTTGTCTTTCTACTAACAAATTTTTCATTTTAGTAAAGCTGTAAAGAATTATCCAACAAAAAAGACAGCTGCTAAGGAAAATCGATTGGTGGATAAAATATTTAGAAAAATATGATTTTTAAAAGAAGGTTTCTCAACATGATTTTAAATTTTTGCTTTTATTGGAAGCGGCAGGTTGGAACAGGGTTTTGCGCTTTATACGTGGATTGGTTTTATATTTCTTTCTCTCATCTTGCAGTTGGGCCCTCAATTTGCAGGCTGCTGGGGCCACCTGTTGGAGGCTCATTTTGGGATCAACAGTTTCTAACTTCGTTTCTTCTTTTGGTGAAATAAAGATCTAAGTAACTGTTTAAAATTTTTTTTAAAGAAATTTATTGATATATATTTAGTCTAATATATTTTTTAATATTTATTTAATTTAATTATAAAAAATATAATATAAATATAATTCAGTCAATTAGTTTTTATATTTTATATGTTTAGTTATATTTTTAAATTTATTTACATTTAATTTTAAGTATAAAAATAATAATTTTAAAAAAAATTATTTTATAATGTATTAAATCAAAATGCGTATCTAAAACATGTATATTAGGTGTAAATGTAATTAACACACTCTTTTACAACTAAAAGTTTATATGTTACCTTTAATTTAATTAATTAGTCAAATAAAAGGATAATACTACGCATACCCTCCACCGTTACACCCTTCATTACACTCCTTACTTTTTCGTTAACTCCCAAACCCACCCAACCTAGTCCTTTCTTTCTCTCTCCTTTCCTATCTCT
>BPVZ01000003.1:4511743-4521814 GCA_020521535.1 Rubroshorea leprosula | reverse complement strand
TTTTATAAAAATAATATAAGAAAATAAATAAATAAAATTAATTATAATAATGTAATTACACCCTCATTTTTATTTTTAACAAAGAAAGTTTATATTATTTTTTAAATAAAAAAATTAATCATTTTGTCTAATTAGAAAATTTTTTCTTAAGATAATATATTTTTTATGATAAATTAATGTAAAAAGTAAAAATTAAAGAATCACTTAATGTTATTACAAATAAAAAATAAAATTGAAACTTATTAGATAAATATTAATTAAAAAATGTAGCTAAAAATAAAAAAATTAAAAAAGATAAATTTATCAATAAAATTAAAAAATTCTAATCTGTTAGCGGTTTGGTATAAAAAGTTACATAAATTAATTTTTTTCAATCCGTTAACGGTTTAGATCTTAACTGCTATTTGGACCCTAACTGTTATTTGCTAGTCTTAAGCTGTTAAATAAAAATTTTTACCAAACACTTCATTTATAGTAGTTTCGAAATATATGAATTTACCGAACATTTATTTTTAATAGTTTGGGCAAAACCATTACCTTTTATCTCAAAACCACTTTTATCTCAAAACCACTATACCAAATGGTCCTAAATCTAATAACTCCTCACATTTTTCCCACCAATTAAGTAATTTAGTGGTAAAATTATCTATACTTGTAATTATGTATTTAGAGTTCAATCTCAGTCTCTGCATCCAAAAAATAATAATAATAATAATAATAATAATCCCATTATATTTTTCTTATTACTGGATGTATTAATTTTTTTCAATTTTAATCATGTAATTAATGAGATTGATCAAATGAAAATTGATGATTTTATTTAAAATAGTAACTTACAAAAGTAGAATTAAAAATATTAAAAAATAAATTATTACTAAAATCTCTAAAAAATTTAAAGAATATATATTCTAAGAGCAATGCTAGGGGCACTTGCTTCCTGCACTTTCCGGTCAACACTTCCTCTTTTATTAGGCCACGTTATTTTGGTTTCGAGAGGTTGGGCCTGAAAGCTTGAAAGAAGCTTACGTGGCCCGATGAAAGGGGAAGTGTTGGCCGGAGAGTGCCAAAAGCGACTGCCCCTAGCACTGCTCATATTCTAAAAATTATATCATTTTCATAAATTTATTATAAAAAAATTTTAAATACTTTATTTTTAAAATAAGAAGGAAAATGTTTCATTTTTTCTCCCGTGCAATGTCCTAATACCCAGCAGCATCATTATAATTTTTATGGTGTTTTTACACCATAATTACATTTAATCATATACAATTGAAGAAAATATTAAAAAAAAAAAATACTGGACTAACCAACCACGTACATTAATCATACAACATTGTTTGAGGCAACACAATAATTTCTACCACAAAATAATTCGAATGATTGATATTAATGGTTTAGTGACAGTCCAATGAACAATTTCCTTACAACCTCCGCACACTGGTTATTTTGGGTGCAATCATTTACTGCTTTCCTTTATTGGGTTAGCGGTTGGTGCTACAGCTTCCCATCACCACAACATTATCAGTATCAAAGGAATTAGATAATTTATTTTTTATTAAAATAGTATTTGACTATCTAAATTGTATCATATTACAAAATATAAAACATTAGATGAGGGGTCTTGATTTTATGACGCCTCCATCATCCAACACCCAGCTTTTGCGTTATAGTGTTAATTTGAACTACAAAACTGTAGTTTTTCTTTTTTAAAGTAAAAAAACAAACTCCAACATTTGGAAATGTCTTTCGGTATAATTTCGCATTCTTTTCTAATTAAACTAAAACAAATATAGATATATATTATAGGGAACCCAAAAAAAAGGAGGTACATTGTTGGTAAACTTAGGACTAGAAGTTTGAGGAAGTAATACATATTTAATTCAATGGAGTTATTCTTACCTTTGCTTTTAGTTCCTTTATGTGCTCCTCATACAACTAGGCCTCTAATATAGGACATAAGATGTTTACTCTATGTACTTTCATGCAAACAAACTCAATTTTCAAGTATTGTCTAAGAGAGTTGTGTGTAGGTAGATGCATGACATAAAGAAGAATCTAGTATACTAAAGAAATTTAGATCAATGAGATGAGGAACGTCAAGCCAAAGTCCCTTACATGTAGGTAGATGGCACAATGAATTTCTTACAGGGTATCTTAGAGACTCCAACCCGGCATCCCACAACACGGAGGAGACCTTGGACCACATAAATGGTTTAAGTAATGTGGCTTGCAGCGCTATCAATGAGTATAACCTAACGAGGAGGCGAGTTTGAGGAAATGTGACTGTCGCATGTCTCTGAGGGTCCAATGACGGTACAAATACTCTATAAATATGCCAAAAAGCCCATTTGATAGTAACTCAAATGCTAATTTTCCATCAAAAGTTGAAGTCTTGTAACCATTTGTTGATTCATTAATGTAACCACTTTTAACCTAAATGCAAATCTAAAGGTTGCAAACCTCTCTTGCCCCAATGTTTTTCAAGCTTTGTACCAGCTGGCTACCAATCTCTTGAAGTTCCTTAACGGAACATGAGCCCACCAATCCTTGACCCAACAGCTTCCTGTGTAACGTCGAAATTTCAAACTTAGAAATCCTCTCATCAGGATGAGGTGAAGTAACATAACATAAGCATTAAATCAATATTGAACCTTTTAGAAACTTCCAGGAACTCAATCTTCTTAAACATATTTGCTGTTTCAATCCTCAGGTGCCACACTTCGAAATTTTTTCGAGGAAACCGTAAGTACTATTAGCAGCTGTGGGCTAGTAATTGATTATAACTCATGAAGTGTACTGTTTGATGAGAGCAATGAAGAAGTAATGTAGATTATATATAGAGAAATCAAATCCTATGTATCGAAGAATCAAGCCACAAAAACTAGCTAAAGCAAAAGATAGCATGGATTTGATTAATGCTTGCGAAGACTTTGCTCAAATTGATGAAGTATTATAACCATATTTTGGACAGCCCCGTTGGCAACTTGTTTATAGGAGACTAGAATAAGCACTTATCTGAGCTTAAAACCTCTTCGCTTCCTAAATCATGGAATTAGAGTCCAAAACCATGATAAAAACAACAAAAGAAGTAGACTAGCAACCAAGTTAACTTCTAAGACGATGATTGGTGCATTATTTGATTCAATACATATCACTACCCACTCATTAAGAATTTATTATTTTTCGATTTGAATTCAAAACAGAAAAAATTTCACTTGCAAAATTTAATACCTGAACCGATAAGTGTTGCTAGATGTATTAAACCGGAGGGTGTACTAATTATCATCCCAACTTTTATTCTAATCTACTAAAAGTTAAGTATGCATCACGATGTTTAACTCAAATTGTATAAGGATCCCCCACTCAAACACAAAACCTTACGATATACTTTCTTAACGATAGTTGTTTCAGTTTTCTATGAAAAGCAATAAATTTTGAACTGCCCTTTTCTTGGAAAAAAATTCATGGAAAATTAATCTGTACAATGAAAGCTGGGCGTCTAACCTGCATGTGTTGCTCCTTTTTAGGCTTCCAAGTTGCGATTTCTTTTGTATACATAAGAGTATCGTTCAATGACGTTTGGCTTGCTAAAGCATTTCACAAAAGGAGACTTAAAAATATATTGTCATCAATTCATGTTATCAGTTTCCTAGGAATGAATGAATGAATAAAACAGAAAGGAAAGCAGATATATCCTATCAGCAGGCAATTTCATTAATTAATTAATTAACAATTTGGAAACAATTTCATAAATTAACAAGTGCGCAAGCACTCAAAACCACAAAAGTTCCAGGCTCTCCCTAGTTACTGAAGAGCAGCATAACAACATTACATACTTTTTTTAGATGAATCAAAAATATCATTAGTAGGAGTGGAACGGGTACTCCACTCTTAAACTTACAACCACAAGCCGTCCATATATAGAATCACATACACAAAGTTCAGCTTTGCTAACATTAAGACTAAGACCTCAGCTACTTCAGCAAGGATTTCAGCGTTTCCTTCAAATTTCCTTAGCACAAAGTTGTGAGAAAAAAACACCAGTGATGTTAGGAGAACACACAACATTACATACTTTTCTCAACCAACCATCTAAACCTAAAACATGAATATGCCAAGAATGAAGATGCATCCACAGAATGGCCACCTCAAACAAGTTATTACTTGGACTATATACCTAAAACACAAGAATAACAGATTATAGACATTTAATTTGAATGTAGTAAGGATAAATAATTTTATTATTATTATTTATTTGATTTTTTTAACTAATTCTAAACACACACAAGTAATATTTTTCTTTAATCTACCACCCAATTAATAGATGCACCTCAAGTAATGATATGTGCTTCAAAAAGAGTCAAAATGTCTAATACATTAGATTTTTGCTTTTTCTAAGTAAAATTTTCTGTTTGCTACTTATAGCATTATTGAGTGATTTATATCATTCCTATACCTCTCACTATTGGCCTGAACGCCTGAACACACAATTTGATCACATATATGAATTAAACACTCAAAATAGAGATTATATAAATAGAGTTAGGATCCTCCTTCCCATAATTCTTACACACATTAGTTATACAAAATTTGAACCATTCATCTTTTTGCTATGAATGGTTCTATGAATGGTTGAGATTTATAACAACTTTTAAAATGAAAAAGACAATTACATTAACAAAAAAGGATAAAAAGTGGATAAATCTTAACTATTCATAATGGAGAGATTACTAGTTTTTGTCTAAGAGTTGTTTGTAAGTGAATTCTAACTCATAAATATATAACAAAAAAGACAAAAACATAAATATTTACCCAATACTTCAAAAGTAAACGCTTAGCAATAAGTAATTCATAGTAAAGAATGAAAATCTAATAAGCTTAAAAGCATGCAGCTAAGAAAATAAAGTAGATTTCTATGCCTCATAAAGGCATACATTCATATATTCCTTCAAACACACACACGGGCAACATTTATTTTAATTAGCCATGCACCAATGAAATTCATAGACTCGCATCTATAAGATATATACTACAAGACATTAATGATTTCATAATTATTTTATGCAGTGTCAAAGTTTTATAATGAAGATTGGAGGGTTTAACACAATTCCCAGAACATGTGATACCATACACCATATATATAAAAAGAAAGGATGCTAATATAAACATCTTTCAATTCAATATACTCTACAATACACTCCTTAAAAATTATTGTTTTCTAAATTTGAATTAAAATCAGAAACACTTAAATTATAAATTTTAATGGCTGTACCAGTAGGTGCCAGTTAAGGTGTCGAACCAGAAGGTATACCAATGATTTGAACACCCTCTAGTTCAACAAAAACCAACATCTAACCAATTTAATCATTAAAATATAATATAAGTGCAGCCGGTTTAACCGGTTCTCTCATGTTGTATATATAGCTGCATCTCTTAAGTTTTTCCGTTTTTAATTCTAGACAAAAAATATATATATATTTTTTAATGAGTGTTGTAGAATGTGTTAAATTTATATAAGTATCCTTTTAAATAAAGAAAAGGACAAAACTAGATTGAGATTTAATATCTAATAATTAACATTTAAATTGAATTGGTTGCAGGCTAAAAACAAAAATTACAGTTTCTAGTTCCTTAGCAGCAAAGCTTGCGGAAACCGTAATAGACATGTTTGAGAAAGGCTAAATGCACCCAAATGGATTTGTTCCAGCAGCAAAGCATATCATGAGAGATTGAGAGTCATTCTTGATATTTCATCAAAAGAAATGAGCTCAAGGACAAATAGGGGGTAAAAAAAAAAAAGCAACAAAAATGATAAGATTTCCTAAAGGAACTAAGGAAGTACAGACCCACATAATAAGCATCTGTAAAATTTATGGAAGAAACCTTGTAATACAGAGAGGATTTTAAAACACAAAAGGATTAGATACGATTGACTAAAAACAGAAAAGAGGAACAACAACCAAACTTGCAAAATCTTTTAAATGATTAACATATATAGTAAAAAGAAATAATCAATTGAAGAACTTTGTTAATATAATTAAAGAGAACATACTTGGAGCTTGAGAACTCAAAGTCTTCCTTTTTTGTGAGAAGATGATAACTGCAACATCGACATCACAGAGAACAGATAGCTCAAAAGCCTTCTTAAGCAGCCCGTTTCGACGCTTAGTGGAGGGCACTAGTCCGTTTGCTGCATTCTCAATCCTTTTCATCACAATTTTTCCTCTCACCATTTTCTACTTCATCAGCAGAGCCACGTCAATCAGTAACTTTACAGGAAAATCAATTTTCATTTTTTTTAAAGAAAAAATGACACAAATACTCACCAAAATTGAGCAAAGTCCCCAGCTACGCAGTGTGTAGCTACTACTAAAGTTTCAAACTTTGCATTGAAAAATTACAAATTTTAAAGAAATTAATAATGGCAACCTAAAGGAAGGGCTTAAAAGCTCAAAGGAAAGAGAAAAGGAAGAAAACACAGAAAGAAAATAGCCTAAATTTTCTAGGAGAGACAAGTTTCAGCCTTTGTGCAAAGAAAAGAAAATTTGAAGACATCAATAATAGCAGGCCATAGTCCCATAGAAAGGTTTCATCTTTCAAGGTGCAAAGGAGGAAAAACAAAAGGAAAATCACTGGAAGAAGCCACAATTTTCTAGCAAACCGAACAGCAACCACCCTAGAAAATTATTGGGAACAAAGGGTGGAATCAAAGAAGGGAGAAGATCAGAAACCCTAGAAAGATAAGCAGAAACGCAGAGGATCTACTGATTTTTGATGTGGCACTCTCTTTCTCTCTTTATATCCAAAACACAAAAACCCTCATTTTCTTTTGGAAAAAAATACCCAGCCGTTTCAACCATTATTATACAGTGCACAATTAAAACCATTTAATGGGGTAACCCAAGACATTCGTACTCCCTGTAAAGCAAATGGACTGCAAACACCTAAATTTTTTTTTTTTTTTAAGTAAAAATAGTATTACATCTCAACGTCTTCGTACAATGATCTGCGCAACACGCCAATGGTGGAGGCCCGCCTTGAACGGATTGGCTAAAACCATTAACTTGAGAGGAAATTTTTTCACCCTTGCTTTCAAGTGAAAATTTGAGAAGAAAAATTTTTCTTCTTCGTTCCATAAAAAAATGGAAAGAAAAAATAATGTAGGCACAGTTAATCCCAATATAGGATCCACATATAAGTAACTTTTATATTGTAGAGTAAGTTTAAAGTTAAGTTTTAAAGTTAATATTTGAAAAATTAATTTTTTTAATCCAAAGGTGCTCTCATAAAATCTATCTTGGAATATGCATTAGTTCATTAAAAAGAAATTAATCTCAAAATGTATCAATATTGACTTAAAAATATCTTGATTATAAATAAAGAAAAATATTATTAAGACAATCATTTTATCTCATCTTTTTATACAACCTAACGTGTTATTAAAATGATTGATTCTTTTAATTTATGTGAAACTGGTAATATTAAATGTATCTACTCATTTAATGATATACAAAAGTTGTATAAAAAAATAAAATAAAAAATTATCCCAATAGCATCACCCATAAATAAAAAAATGTAGGCACTATTAATTAACAAAAGTCTCACTAAACACATATTAAATTAAATATCTTAATTTAAGTTAGTTTTAAATACTTGCAATACTAAGTAATTAATTCCTAATGTACAAAACAAATGACTTCAGGTATTAATAAAGGATATGTGTATATATGATAAGTAATACAATGAATCAATAAAACTTCAAAAAATTAGGTGCACAGGGGTTTTATTGTATTATTGGATGACCATCCGAACTTGTGTGCTAGAATAGTAAATTTGTGTGCTAGAATAGTAAACATTTAGCTTAAAGTGATAGTAAAATACAATATATATGGATAGAAATACTCTTTGTACTTTAATTTAATAAAAAATTGGATAATAAAATAAATAAAATGCAAAACTTCAAAAGAAAATTTGTGTAATTAGAACTGTATGGTAAGTATTACATGGGGTGGGCACCTCAAATCTAATAATTTTAATGTTGCAGTATGTCATAGCCCATATTACAAAAGCAAGAACTTATGATTAAACAAAGAATTGTAGGATGCTACTCTCGATGTAAGAGTTGAAGCATCCCTTGTATTCATACAAATAATTTTAATATCTCCATTTTGCCTTTCAAAAATAGAAAAAAGAAAAAGAAGAAGAAGAAGAAGAAGAAGCAAGAACTCATAGAACTTTTGTGTGTAGGTATTAATAAGATACAACTTTTTTCTATTTATTTATAACTATGAGAATTGGTATATAATTATGTATGTTAATATTGTTTGGTTGAGTTAATGCACATTAATTTAAAATTTTTAAATTTGGGCCAATATCAGAATTCAAATCTGTTAAATACCAAATGCATAACTTCTACTAATATAACCCCCTTCTCTAGCCTTGGTTTCTCCTTTTACTCTTGTTTTTGTTTCTCCCTAACCAAAGTTGCCTCTCTCCCCTTTAGTACTTAAGGTAGATGGTTAAAAATAGGAGTTGTTTCCGCTCTTATGAGGGTTTTTTCATCTCATGAGAAGGTTCCTCCCTATTTTTTAAAGGTTTTTGCTTTAACTTTCTCCATACTTTTTATTAGAATCATTATTGAAGGTATGATTGGAGATGGGATCACTAACCAAATTCTTTTGTCTAACCAATTTACTTCCATCTAAATGGATTATGCTAGAATATGGCTTAATTGTCAGATTTCAAGTTTGGATCTGATTGTGATATTCATATAGGTATTAAATTATTTGATTTTGCATTTTTATGAATTTTATAAGTGTAATAGTTCTAGTGTATTAATTCATTCAATTTGGCCCTAACTCTTATAATTTTCACATATCAATGAAATTTATTTCTCATAAAAAAATCAAACAAAATAATATATTACTCTTGTAGATGTATCAACCTATAATTAGTATTTTATAGAACTCATGATCGTCATATTGACAATCTTCTGTTTTGATAATGAATTTATTATACATGAAAAAAAACAATGAATTTACTTAAAAATTACAATGTTTTTTTAACTTGTGTTCTTATGACACAAGAGTGTAATTATTGTATTTTTTAATATCAATTAGTATTAAAAAATACAAAAATTATGATTAATTTCACTTTTAATGTCACACAAATTATTTTAATTAAATAGTTATTTAAATAAATATCAACTTTTATTTTTTCTATATTAATTAATATAAAAGGGTATAATAATTATACCATTAACTTATACTAAACATAGGTTAGAAAAACCCAAAATTAAAATAAAAAGCTCACTCTACTCAACTTTAGTTGGCCTAATTAATAAGGATTTACTAATTAATTAACAAAAATTTCATATTTATCTAGTTAACCACTACTAAAATGTGTTCTTATTATATAGTACATGTTGTAATTATTTTCTTAAAATAAATGTAAAATACAAATGAATGCATTTAATGACATCTTAAAAAAAAAAAAAGTGAATAACTTATTTCAAATATTTCAAATTCAAAATTAAGTCAATTAAAATTAAATAGAGAAAATACTTAAATTGAGAATGAGGTGGGATAGTGAAATTAAAAATTTAGAAAAATAAGATCTTAAATGAGGGTTTCTCAATATGACTTCAAAATTTTGCTTATATTGGAAGTGCCGAGCTGGAGCTGGGTTTTGCCATTTATAGGTGGATTGGTCTTGGGTTTCTTCGTCTCAACATGTGCAGTTTTCCTTTTTGGGCTATCAATTTGGAGGCTGGTGGAGCCACTTGTTGAGGGCTGATATTGGAATGAATAGCCTGTAATTTCTTTTCTTCTTTTGGTAAAATCTAAGTCTAGTAGCTTTTTTTTTTCGGCCTTCTAGATCTGGTAACTTACTTGCATCGTTCTTTTTCAGCCCGATGAAAGTAATTTTTAAAGGAGTTTTTTCCTTGTACCTTAAGAAAAGTTAATTAAAAGTCTTAAAAAGATAAATATTGGTATTAAATTTATTATCTTTTTAATTAAATTTACTCCCATAATAATCATTCTAAAATTAACGTTAACTTTTATATTTTTT